>WAAB01015252.1:6136-30859 GCA_013389865.1 Piaya cayana | reverse complement strand
AAGGCCATGGAGATGATGTGAGGCCTGGAGAGCCTCTGATACGAGGCCAGGCTGAGAGAGTTGAAGTTGTTCAGCCTCTGCCAGTGCCTAACGACCCTTTCTGTGAAGAATTTTTTCCTTATGTCAAGCCTGAACCTCCCCTGGCAGATTTTGAGGTCATTCCCTCTCGTCCTGCCTAGCGACGGTAAATGCTGCCTTTGGGAAAGCCACATCCAATCCCTGCCTTGCACGTGGAGGAGCCCAACAGACCTGAGATGTGCACAGTTTTCAAGATGAAACGTAAAACAGGAAGACCCTCTGCCAGTTGCCCTCAGTGGAAGGTGCCACCACTAGTGGTGCAACCACTGCTAACAGTGTGTGGTCACCTCGCAAACATGGGGGTGTTGAACTGCTGCCAGTGCGAAGCGCTCCTTGGGTTTCAGAAGGTGAGGAGAGCACCAGGAGATGATGGAGAGCTGTGTTGCAGTCACAGGAGGCTTCGCTGTTAAACTCAGCTCACAGCACCAAACCGACTCTGTTTCAGGAGGAGGGAAGTGAGCATGGCTTTGTGGCACAACGGGAATTTCTCCATGTGCAACAACTAAAAAAAAAATACATTAAATAATTCAGGGCTGTGTCTTATCTGCTGTGAGTTATTTGCAATGTTCAATAAGCCATGAAATTTCATATTTCCCAGCAGGGATGCGGAGGGCAACTGCAGTGGGAGGCACTGCGGGCTCCCTGCCTGCCACCACGCGTTAAGCACCCGTAACTCACTCTGTCAATACCTCTCTGAGCACTGAGAAACCCAAGTAGAGGTGAGACTTGCTTCAAAAGATGGGGAGGAAAATGCAAACTTGACCCTCAGCTGGTTAAATCCCTCCTATGAGCGGCTAGTTGGTGAGCCAGCAAGCTGCAGAGCTCCAGCCTCTCTGGGCAGGATCCTCCTGGGGCAGCAAACATCTGGTCCCACAGAGTGTAGGAGGGAAGAGTGGTCAGTGGAAACCCCTCAAACCCCTTCTGCTCCTTGCTGAGGGCACAAATACTGTGATAACAGGACAGTGGAGATGGTGGTTTAAGTAATTAATTCTGATTACTTGGCCATGGCAGGTATCTGCTGCAGGCACAATGGAAGAATAAGTCCTAGTCTGGAGAGTAAGTCTGATGAGGAGTGGCTGAGAGAGCTGGGGGTGTTCAGCCTGGAGAAGAGGAGGCTGAGGGGTGACCTCGTTGCTCTCTACAACTCCCTCACAGGAGGTAGTAACGAGGCAAGTGTTGGTCTCTTCTCCCAATTAACAAGCGATGGGATGAGAGGAAATGGCCTCAAGTTGTTCCAGGGGAGGTTTAGATTGGATATTAGGAACCATACTGAAAGAGTAGGTGGTGAAGCATTGGAAGAGGCTGCTCGGGGCAGTGGTGGAATCTCCATCCTTGTAGGGTGTTAAAAAAATATGTAGATTTGGTGCCTTGACACATGGTTTAGTAGGCATGGGGGTGCTGTGTTGATAGTTGGACTGGATGATCTTGGAGATCTTTTCCAGCCTTAATGAATCTACGATTCTGTGACAAGATAGTCCTGGAGATATTCACATTTCCAGGTTTTTTAGGTCCATCTCTGTCTTATACAAAGAACCATTTCCAAAGATACACAAGTATCCTAAATTTCATCTTAGGTTGCTTCTGGACTGCATCAGACCTCTCACGCATGCAGATAACCTCTCCTGCTTCGAATTTCATTAGCAATGACCTCTTGAGAGCTGATCCAAATATCCCACGTAGCGTCAGCTGAGGTGCAAACATCCAAATGACTCGAACAGAAGGGACGGCGTTCGCTGGTTCTGCTCACCGCCTTTCCTCTTCATTATAAACGTCTGCCGGCTTGGAGCGATCAAGTGCACCACTATCAAGGACATTGACGGATTAGCCTCATCAGTCCCCTGCTGTGACCGCCAACTTTCTGTATATTAATCAGAAAAAATAGCTCCCTGATTGCCATTTAAATTGCACAAAAGATATATTTGTCTTGTGGTAGCCCATGACATTTCAATGGGACGCGAGGCCGCAGCGTCTTAAAGAGGCTTTGTTGCCGTGTTTCCCAAGAGGATGGGAAAACAGAAAGCTCGTCAAAAGAAACATTTGGCTTCGTTCAGTCGGTCTCATGCCGAACACGCACTGGTGTAAAAAAATCCAACACCTCTCTGAGGATATTGTGACAGCAAGGGGATCACGCTGGATGATATTAAAGGGAATAGTTTTAAATTGGAAGGAGGAAGATTTAGTTTAGTCTTTAGGAAGAAATTCTTCATGCTGAGGGTGGTGAGGACCTTGCCCAGGTTGCCCATAGAAGTTGTGGTTACCCATCCCTGGAGGGTTTCAAGGCCAGGTTGGATGGGTCTTGGAGCAACCTGATCAAAGTCAAGTTGTCCCTGCCCATGGTGGAGAGTGGAACGGGAGGGGTTTTAAGGTCCCTTCCAACTCAAACCGTTCCATGATTCTATGACAAGCAGTAGTTACTGTGACTTGGCTTCTGACTCGGTGTCTCCATGTCCTCCTGCTTTTGGACGTGGCATTTGAAATGCCTCGTTTTTCCTTCTGGGCCAGCAAGAATAACAGTGTTCCCCCTGAAACTGAGATGATTGGGGTGTAGGGTTGCACTAGTGTTTGTTTTGCTCCTTTCTACCTTCTCGGGCTAAGACCAGTCACATCATATTAATTTCCGGACACTTCACGAGTACATGGTCCCCTCCTGGCTTAACCACAGCTGCTGTTGTAAGTCACAACAGAGACACTGAACCAAATCTGGGCTTCAAAGTTTGATGATCAGCGATGTCTTTTGTGCATCACGCACCAGAGATTCAGATCTTTCACACAACCATGAGAACGACTGGAAGGTGAGACCACAAAACTAGAATTATCTGTGTAGGATAAGCCTGATGCAACAGGTCCAGGAGCACTCCTAGAGCATCCCTGGAGGAGCGGATGCCCATCAGAGCGTAAAACTCCTACGAAGTGCCAGGTTGAACCCATCCAGCACGTCTGCTCCAGCACAACCTCAGTGCCCGGAAAGCATCTAGCAAAACATCGGAAAGTTTTCACTGATCAACTTTGAGCAGCAGCCACCAAACGTCTCCCAGCAGGACTCCTGCGTCCCCACACCCAAGAGGTTGCGATGCACAGGAGATTTGGTTTTGCAAGGGTGTTTTTGCTGCCTTGTAGAACTATTTAAAGACTGAAAATCTAAAAAAAAACCCCAAACCCTTGCACTTCCTTGTAAACCAGGCTCTCGTGCTCCCCTCTGCCAGTGATAGGTGAGAAATTACATGTGATACATTTTAATACACCAGTATAAATTATTAATTTGGAGAACAACTACACCTACAGGAACAAAACATTCTTTCTTTCCCTGCATTCATTTCTGTGGCAGATAAAGGTTCTGCCCCATGCTCCACCTCCCACCCATATTTTCTCCCTGCTTGTACGGAGCCCGTGCAGCTGGGTGACTCTCTGGTTTCAATCCTTCAGGAATTTATTTTCTTCCCTTTCTGACTAATATTTGCTTGCTTCATTAGCTGCTCGTATGCTCTCATCTCATTTAAGCGCTGACCTTGCAGACTCCCCTCCTTTTCGGAAGATTACATCGCAACCTTGTTTCAGATGATCTTTCAAAGATCCTGATTGTAATGTAAAAATTATACATCAGGCCCAGACATAATGAGAATATTTATTTTTTTTTCTGAGAGAAAACGTCTTTCAACAGAACATGGAGTGATATCATAGAATCACAGAACGCCCTGAGCTGGAAGGGACCCACAAGGATCATTGAGTCCAAATCCTGCACAGGACACCCCAACACTCACACTGTGGGGCTGGGGGTGTTGGCCAAAGGCTTCTGGATTGTTATGATGTTTGTGGCAATGACTCTTCCAGGGCTCCACCACCCTCTGCAGGAAGAACCTTCTCCTCAAGTCCAATTTAACCTTCTCCTGGTGCATCCTCCTGCCATTCCCTTGGGTCCTGTCATTGGTCTCCAGAGAGAAGAGCTCAGCACCTGCTCCTCCTCTGCTTGTGAGGAAGCTACAGACTGGGGTGAGGTCTCCCCTCAGCCTCCTCTTCTCCATATGAGACGACAGATCAGTTTCCATCATATTTTCTTTATTTTGCATAAAATTCTATGGGAAACTACTGTAAATTTTTGTTTTCTTGGACAAATAATGTCTCCTTTTCCATCTGGAAATTTTGTCTGTTAGCACTTTTCTATACTCATCCAAGAGGCTCCAGATGTGTCATGGACCAGGGTGTCCACCTTCCCCAGTGTGGTGTTCCTGGTGTGGCTCTGGCCAAGAAATCCCAGCTTTAGACATGCTTCTCTTTGTCTAAAAATTCCTAATGACAATAATCACTAATGTTAACACACGATGAAGTCTTTTTTTTATCTCAGAAAGCCAGAAAGTCTTCTTAAAACTTCTCTGAGAGCGTTGGTTGCATTAGTAAATGCTTTCCCTGTGGCTGCCAGATAAAAAGCAAAGATAAGGTGCTCAGTGCCTTAAAACTCAGCAAACTGTATCTAGAGCAGGAAGTTTAATTATGGCTTTGATTTTTGTGCAATTTTCTGGGTGGGAGCCACAGACACATCCCGTGCTGCCCATTACCTGTGTGCTTCTCTCACTATTGATGATTTGCCCCTCAGCACAAGAAGGATGTTGAGGCTCTGGAGTGAGTGCAGAGAAGAGCAATGAAGCTGGGGAAGGGGCTGGAGAACAAGAGGAATGGCTGAGAGAGCTGGGGGTGTTTATCCTGGAGAAGAGGAGGCTGAGGGGAGACCTCATTGCTCTCTGCAACTACCTGAGAGGAGGTTGTGGAGAGGAGGGAGCTGGGCTCTTCTCCCAAGGGACAGGGGACAGGATGAGAGGGAATGGCCTCAAGCTCCACCAGGGGAGGGTCAGGCTGGACATTAGGATAAAATATTTCATGGAAAGGGTCATGGGGCACTGGCAGAGGCTGCCCAGGGAGGTGGTTGAGTCCCCAGATGTAGAGGTGATTAAAAGTCAGGTAGATAAAGTGCTTAGGGATATGATTTAGTAGTGAGCAGGTACAGTTGGCCTTGATGAAATCAAAATTCTATTCCAACCTAGGAGTTCTATGATCTTCAGCGCTGGAGCTCCCTCAAGGCAGATGAAATCACTGGTAGGGTAGTGGGGAGTGATCATAGAATCATAGAATCACCAGGTTGGAAAAGATCCATTGGATCATCGGGTCCAAACATTCTTATCGAATACTAAACCA
Organism: Piaya cayana; assembly: GCA_013389865.1. Lineage (NCBI taxonomy): Eukaryota > Metazoa > Chordata > Aves > Cuculiformes > Coccyzidae > Piaya > Piaya cayana. The sequence goes on along the minus strand of WAAB01015252.1, from coordinate 25,597 downwards.
TGATTTACAACGCTGAGTCAAAAATGTATTCCCAAAAGACGTGAAAGAACAAAGGAAGAAATCCCCGGAGAAATTTCTCTTCGATGTGTTCTTGGGAGGACACTGCAACCATGATTCAGTAACATTACTACAGCCCCATGAACAGTTAATTAGCTGGGTGACCCGTGTGTATTTCAGGCACAGCTTTGCATGAAGTTGTAAGGAGGAATTCCAGTGTCTGCTTTGGCCACATCCAAAGGGCTCTGGCTGGCACCAGGTAATTCCCAATCCGCTCCGAGAGCGATGGGCAGGCCCCACCAGCACTCAGGAGCAGCCAGAGGCTTCACCCTGACCTGGTTAATTCTTCTTTAGATGTGGGTTCAGGAAGAATCGAGGTGTTTTTCCAAAGCTACCCATGCAGATGTGTCCTCCTGAAGAGCCTGGCTTGCTTTTCATGTTTGCTACAAAGGTTTTCCAAGGACTTTAAATAAATGGGGAGTGTTCACTTCAGGGTGTTTTGGGATTAAAACACTTTCTAATGCACATCAGGTAAAATGTCACCAGCAATGGTGACACTTTGAGAAGTGTGGGGAGCATAAGAGTCTCATGGGTTTGTATGAATACCGATATTTTTGTCCTAGGCTAATATATAGAGACTATGAACAGCTCGGGATCATCAGAGAGCATCATCCTGCCCTTGTGTTTGAAAAGTTGCTTTTATTTTTACAAGGAAAACGTCCTGTTTTGTGTGGATTAAATTTTCCTAAGATATAGAACTGACCATTTTGATTGTAAAGAGGAAAACCTGTTGAAATATAAAGTAGATCTCACTGCATGTACATGTCTGTGCTAACAGCAATTCAAGATGAACCTGGTTCTCCCTTTCTCACTGCACGTTGCATCAGGCTCCTGCTGCTCCAGCTCTTGCAGGGAACTGACCACGACTGTCATGATTTATCTCTCACCATATAGAATCATAGAATCACCAGGTTGGAAGAGACCCACTTGATCATGGAGTCCAACCATTCCTATTAAATCCTTCTCCAAAGCCTTCCAGCAGAAGACCAGAAGGACGTAGAATCATAGAATCATAGGATAGAATCATAGAATCACCAGGTTGGAGGAGACACACGTAAAGCAACTCAGTGCTTTAAAGACTTTGTGAGGGGAAGGAGCACCACATGGTCATGAACCACGTCCCACCCCTGCCCTTGCTCAACCCAGCCAGGTGTTCCATCACCTTGCAGGTTTGTGTTCTTGCCCTTCTCTCCTCCTGGTCCCTCCTTGCGTTTGCTTCTCTTTGCAGTTCTTTTTGCAGCCCCGTCTTCCAGTTTCTTCTGACTGGGAGAGCTGCAGGATGTCATTCATCCATCCAAGTATTGTCTGAATGAGAGCCCAAATTCAGAAAAAAATAGATGACATAATTCACTCCAAGGCTCCTAGTGAAGATTTCAGCTGCACCAGCTTACGTGCAGTTATTTCAGTCCATATTGAGCCACTCTTCCTCTTACATAAGTATTTATACGTGCGTGGCTACAACGGCATCACAACAGAGAGAGGCAGAGACACACAGGCAGCGGTCACAAGCACAGCTTCGAAGCGATTAACTCCAAGGTCAAGAACACGTTTGTACACATCAGAACTGCAATGAGATGTTGTAAACACCTATGAAAAAAAAATAAACATGATTAAAATCAATTGCTGCCTATCTCTGTTCCGTTTGTTCATGAACCGGTCCTCTAATTCAATTAAAGGTTTACCAACCACAGAAAGCGAAGGATGATTTCCACAAAGGCATTTTTGTCTTGTTATGGACCATTTTCAGCTGTCTGGTTTTGCTTGTGCGGGTAGAAGAGGCATTGAAGAGGCTTTCAGCTCTCTGAGTAAATGAGGGAAGACCCAGGTCCTGCACCAGCCCCCCCAGAACATGAGGAAGGGGCTAGTGGTGCAGAAGGCTCCTCCTGGCCACCAGTGCTGCCAGAGCACAGTGGGGCAGCAGAAAGGAGCCACAGGGATGTCCCTACAGAGAATCATAGAATAACCAGGTTGGAAAAGACCTACCAGATCATCGGGTCCAACCATTCCCATCAATCACTAACCCATGTCCCTCAGCACCTCGTCCACCTGTGCCTTAAACGCCTTCAGGGAAGGCGAGTCAACCCCCTCCCTGGGCAGCCTGTTCCAGTGACCAATGACCCTTTCCATGAAAATTTTTTTCCTTATGTCCAGCCTGAGCCTCCCCTGGTGGAGCTTGAGGCCATTCCCTCTCGTCCTGTCCCCTGTCTCTTGGGAGAAGAGCCCAGCTCCCTCCTCTCCACAACCTCCTCTCAGGTAGTTGTAGAGAGCAATGAGGTCTCCCCTCAGCCTCCTCTGCTCCAAGATACATCTCTGGACCTCATTTGCCTGGGCTTTGAGTTTTTTGGAGGACAAAGTCCCCTGTAATGGCTCTGGGTGCCAGCTGATGCCGTGCAGAGGTTATGCAGAATTTTCTCTCTGGTAGCACCTCCTCATTAGCAGCACCGAGAAGCTACAGCATCTTCCCTGCCTTTGCAAACTGTTATGCAAATACTGCTTGCTGACAGCATAAATACATTCATTTCTGTGTTGCACTAATTGATTTTAGCTCATTAGGAGTTATTTCGCCCTAATTTGATAAGGAAGTGTGAAACTATTTTTTCCCAACAGCAGGTTTGTTATTTGTTGAGGTATTAAGAAAGTGGTAATTAGCCACAGTTCTTCCGTCATGTTGATGGTTTGGGGAGCAGTCACCAGAGAGAGTGAATAGGCTCCAAGACAACCGTGCCTGTTGCTCGATGCAGTTTGTCAAATTAAGATAATTATATTAACGCAAGCGGCATGTGGCACACACGGATGTGTGTCAAAGGCAGCGCCGTGTCCTTTTGTCTCTATTTTTATGTGAATTTCCTAAGCAGCAGGCACAGAAGCTGGTGGTACCTATCACAGCAAGGTGAATGTTGAGTAATCTTTGGGTGAGGCTTTCTTCATTAACGTTCTCGTTGTATCTGGAATCTCCCTACAGAAAAGATCCCTCAGTAAAACCAGCCTGAATTTTGAAGCTTTAAATTATACGCTCGGGGAATCATAGAATCACCAGGCTGGAAGAGACCCACTGGATCATCGAGTCCAACCATTCCTATCAAACACTAACCCTTGTCCCTCAGCACCTCATCCAATCATATCTTAAACCGCTCCAGGGAAGTTGAATCAACCCCCTCCCTGGGCAGCCTCTGACACTGCCCAATGACCCTTTCTGTGAAAAACTTTTTCCTAATGTCCAGTCTAAACCTCCCCTGGTGGAGCTTGAGGCCATTCCCTTTCGTCTTGTCCCCAGTCCCTTGGGAGAAGAGCCCAGCTCCCTGCTCTTCACAACCTCCCTTCCAGTAGATCCTAACATAGAGAGGGGCTTGTTTTCAATGAATCATAGAACCATAAAATCACCAGGTTGGAAAAGACCCACCAGATCATCCAGTCCAACCATTCCCATCAGTCACTAACCCATGTCCCTCAGCACCTCTTCCACCCGTCTCTTACACAATTACAGATCGATTATTTGCGTGTGCAATGCAAATCCTGTGGTCGGGGGGCGAAGAGATGTCCAAGAAATGTCTCCAGTTTGCCCCTGAAATAGCTTAGAGGCCTGATCCAGTGGGAGGTGTCACTCCCCAGGGCAGTGGGGTTGGAACTGGATGATCTTTAAGGTCATTTCCAACCCAAACCATTCTAGGACTCAAAGTGTTTCTAAGGACCTTCTGCATCCAGTGCTGCTTGACGGCTGGAATGTCTCTTTCGCTGTAGATCTGGATTTTAGTTTTCATCGCGTTTGAACCGAAGCCAAATATTTTCAGGCTTACACGAGCAATGCAATTTTTTTTTAAAACAAAGGTTTCGAAAGCATTGTTTTCTTTCCAAAAAGAGAACTTCCCAAAGAAAAGGATCGCTTTATTTGTTTCTGTTCTGTAGAAAATACCATTGACTTTTTTTTTTTTCATGGAAAACTATTCCCATATGTGTCAAAGTGGGGGGGAACAGTGAAAAATTGGTCATAACGTGGGTGCTTGTGGCTCATGGGGAACATGGGGTTTTTCATACAAGGCATAAAAAGAAGCCAGGGCCATGGTCTGGTGGCACTCAGCCACGTGTGCCGGCACGGGGAGGCAGACATGGAGGCATTTTAAGCTCCCCTGAATTGGAATGAAATTCTTACCACGAGTATACGATTGCACGGCTTTCAAAAAAAAAAAAAAAATGACACAAATTAATGACGAGGCCAGGAATGTAGATTGCTCACAGATGGCAACTGGAGACGGGAGCAGCAGTGGGACGTGGGGTAATCAGGAGGAGAAAATAAAGGGAAAAAATGCAACGGCTTCATAAAGTTGAGTAAAAAAGTAATTGATGTGAGAGTGCTATAGAAACCATGCGGTTCTGCTCTGCTTTCCACCGCCAGCTCCCTTGAGGTTGCTGGCATCGTGGTGGGTCGAGGCTGGGAGGCTGCTTTCTGTCCTGCCATCCCAAGGACTGGCGGGTCTCCATGGGGACCCATTGAGTTGCTTGGCTGAGCTTCACTCTGAAAAGGCCACTTTCAGATGAGAAAGGGCGAACTAGGAAAGAGCTGGTGGGATAAAAGCCCTGATATCTCAGTAGGTGTTAGCCCCAGCGTGTTCTTACCACGCTAACCTGATCTCAACTTAGCCCTTGGCTAGACAACGGCTGAGGGCAGTGCACCCATTTATAGAATCATAGAACAACCAGGCTGGAAGAGACCCACAGGTTCATTGAGTCCAACCATTCCCATCAATCACTAACCCATGTCCCTCAGCACCTCGTCCACCCGTCCCTTAAACCCCTCCAGGGAAGGTGACTCAACCCCCTCCCTGAGCATGAAGGATCCATCACCCCTGGCAAACTCCTTGTCCCAGTCCCTGCACCGATCCAGCCATAACTGCCTCTTGGAGCTAACGAAGTGTGACAGCTCATGCAGTGACCCCCGACTTTTCTCTTAACAAGTTTATTTGTTCTTTTTTTCCCCCCCAAACTGTTTTTGTTAGAGCAAATGTGAAGGGACTGAAGCTGCAGACGGGTTGAGATTCCGATCTAAGCTTTGAGCAGGAGTGCCTGGATCGGGGTTTTCTCTTTTGATCGTTTACAGGCGTGGGCTCCAACTCAAGAAAAAATGAAGTTTCCCTAATTTTCTGCCAGGAGGATGAATCAGGTGTGGGTTGAGCATGGGCGACATGCTCAACAAACAACTCACTAACAAGTGCACAGAGACTGGGAGTTCAAACAAACTCAATTTCAACTGATTTCCAGCAAAGCAGATCACTTGTCATTGTTAGCAGAGAATTCATGTTTTTTGGACCTTGCTCTTACTGCTCTTTGGTTTTTAATCTCAAGTGTTGAGGTTGTATATAGCTGCCAGGTACATTTTTATGATATTTCTTTCAGCTCGACAAAACGTATCCCTTGTCAATATGGATGTGGTTGGTCAAGTTATCACATCTCCACACTGGGAATGTCGGAGCAAACAATGTTTTGGGGTTTTTTTCTCAGCATTTTACAGTAAACTTTCCAGCGTGCTTTGGAAACCGCTGTATTCTCTTGTGAGAGCAATTATTTCTACTAGGTCAGAAGCACAGAGAGAGGGGCTGGGGAGGTGGCGCGGCAGCGGGCTCATGGGAAAGGCAGAGAACTGCTCTGTCTGGGACTGAGTCTCTATTTTTTCAGGTTAAAAAATCCATTTTCACCGTCCAGCCCATAAGAAACAACAATAACAACAAACACCCACCACCACCACCAGCCTCATTCAGTCCTGTCTTCCACTCGATGCCAAAAATGATTAGTTCTTAATCAAATTTCATGTAAATTACCTTATTTATTGTGTCAAAAATGATTTGAGTGAAATGCATTTGAATCATAGAATCACAGAATCACCAGGTTGGAAGAGACCCACTTGATCATCGAGTCCAACCATTCTTATCAAACACTAAACCGTGTCCCTCAGCACNGGTGTGGGTTGAGCATGGGCGACATGCTCAACAAACAACTCACTAACAAGTGCACAGAGACTGGGAGTTCAAACAAACTCAATTTCAACTGATTTCCAGCAAAGCAGATCACTTGTCATTGTTAGCAGAGAATTCATGTTTTTTGGACCTTGCTCTTACTGCTCTTTGGTTTTTAATCTCAAGTGTTGAGGTTGTATATGGCTGCCAGGTACATTTTTATGATATTTCTTTCAGCTCGACAAAACGTATCCCTTGTCAAAATGGATGTGGTTGGTCAAGTTATCACATCTCCACACTGGGAATGTTGGAGCAAACAATGGGTTTTTTTCTCAGCATTTCCAGTCCTAAACTTTCCAGCGTGCTTTGAAAACCGCTGTATTCTCTTGTGAGAGCAATTATTTCTACTAGGTCAGAAGCACAGAGAGGGGCTGGGGAGGCGGCGCGGCAGCGGGCTCATGGGAAAGGCAGAGAACTGCTCTGTCTGGGACTGAGTCTCTATTTTTTCAGGTTAAAAAATCCATTTTCACCGTCCAGCCCATAAGAAACAACAATAACAACAAACACCCACCACCACCACCAGCCTCATTCAGTCCTGTCTTCCACTCGATGCCAAAAATGATTAGTTCTTAATCAAATTTCATGTAAATTACCTTATTTATTGTGTCAAAAATGATTTGAGTGAAATGCATTTGAATCATAGAATCACAGAATCACCAGGTTGGAAGAGACCCACTTGATCATCGAGTCCAACCATTCTTATCAAACACTAAACCGTGTCCCTCAGCACCTCAATTTGAAAGAAGCATTTGCAGCAACAACTGATTATGTTTCCATCTTCTATAGGCGCATCCAGGTCAGGTAAGAGCTAAACCTCCCTAAAACACAGCTCAGCAGCAGCTCAGGCTCAGTTTGTACCAGCAAACCCTGAGTCAGTCTGTGCTGCAAAACAACGACGGGATAAATATAGCGCTTTTTTCTTTCTTTTTTTTTGTAGAAAACTATAGCAGAGTTGAAGTATTTGAAAGTAAATATTATGAAAGTACTTTCCAAGTGTATGTGCTCAACAAAGAACAGTGGTAAGAATCCAAGAAGAATGATGCTTTCTGGGTTGGATTCATCGCTCGGCTGCTGTAGCAGAGGCAGGACAGCTTTGGCGCTGGAAATTTTGGGGGAACACACACCATTTCTGGTGTTTAACCTTCCCAGCCCACACCAGACCTCGAGCCGCCCGCTGCAGGGGTGATTCGATGGTGCCTGGTCTTGCCCATGTCAAACCCAGAAAAATGAGAATAATTCTCTAGAATCATAGAATGGTTTGGGCTGGAAAGGACCTCAAAGCCCACCCAGTCCCACCCCTGCCCTTTTCCCCCTCATCCTATCCCTGCCCTCCCTGATCCAGAGCTTTCCTGGAGCCCCTTTCAGCACTGGAAGCTGCTCTAAGGTCTTACCGCAGACTTCTCGTCTCCAGGCTGAACAACCCCAACTCTCTCAGTCTGGCCTCATACAGGAGGTTCTCCAGCCCTCGGATCATCTCCGTGGCCTCCTCTGGACTCACTCCAACAGCTCCATGTCCTCCCTGTGCTGAGGACTCCAGAATGGGATGCAAATACTCCTGGTATAAAGAGTAAATACCGCATCAGAGAGAGGGAATCGAAAGTTTACTATCCCACCAAGGACTTGAAATTCCCAAATATGCCAGTTTTTCATGAAAGCCTAAGCTTGATCTTGCTTTTCAGAATGGAAATCTCTGCTAATTCTGCACCAGCGAAGGCAACAAAAGCCTGCAGCTGCCCTTGCCTCCCTTTCCTCTCTTACTATTTGCTTTGGCAAGGCTAGAGAATATTGTATCAATGTATTGATCCCACTAAATCTCATTAAGACATGCGGCAGGCTCAGGCGTATCTCAAAAATATGTTTGCACCCTGCCCCTTGCTTCTGGTTTTTTTTTGTTCATGTTCCTCTCTGAAGCTTAAATAGAAAGATAAATATGTAAAGGCTTCCCATGTATACACGTATTTTTCTTGGTGATGTTTGAACTGAAACAAAGTGGAAACATGGGTTAAATGTCATTATCCAAGGTAATTCTGCCTAGGAGAAGAGGCTGGTGTTGTCTTTACCCCCGAAGGGGTTCAAGGCCAGGTTGGATGGAGCTTTGAGCATCCTGATCCAGTGGGAGGCGTCCCTGCTTATGGCAGGGGGGTGGAATTAGGTGATTGTTAAGGTCCCTTCCTACTCAAACCATCCTATGATTTTATGAGCATATCAACAGCTGAAAGAAGGAAGATTTAGATTAGATATTAGGAAGAAATTCTTTACTGCAAGGGTGGTGAGGCACCAGATTTACTTAATTAAGTAATTGCCTAACCTGGATATTCACAGCTCATCACACAATAAATGAGACAATGAACGAACCAGAAAGGATTGCTGCACTCACAAACCACAAAAAATATGGATTTTACCCTCAGACAAGGGCAGCAAACTCCTCAAGACTTCACGGCTTCGGGCAGAGCAAGAGACTGAAAACTTATTACCTGTGGTTTGTGCCCTTAAATNAGGATTAAAACATGATAAAATCACCAGATGACCTATTACGGATGACAAGGTTAATACTCTCCTAATCAATCACCATACATTTCACAACACGATGGTTCCGATAGCTGTGGAAGGGATCGGTGCATTCATCACGAAGGAGGCAAAGGCTATTCCCCCACCTCTGCGGCCATCTGGGTCTAATCTAGAGCAAGGGGCCCCATCTCCTTTCTGCTCACCATCCCTGCATCCTTTTACTAAACAAACTGAGGTGTGGGTTTTTTTAAATCACTAGAAATTCTCGGTTTTAACTCCAGAGCCTGGTGAAGATTGTATTTGTGGTAGGCTGTGAAGTAGCTGGGCTTGGGGCAATGAAGCTGTGAAGGGGCTGGAGAACAAATCTTATGACAAGTTGCACCCAGCAAGGTTCAGATTAAATATCAGGGAATATTTCTTCACTGAAAAGGTTCTCAGGCACAGGCAGAGGCTGCCCAGGGGGATAGTGGAGTCCCCATCCCTGGAGGTATTTAAAAGAAGGGTGGATGATGTCCTCAGGGATCTGGTTTAGTAGTGGAGAGGTACGGTTGGACTCCATGATCCCAAAGGTCTTTTCCAACCAAACAACTCTGTGATTCCAAGTGCCTGATGGTTACATGCCCATGGAAAGCCCACCAAAGCAGGAACTCAGGGTTACAGTCACATCACCAAATCTAAAGTAGCTTTGCCTTTAGTTACCAAATTCAATCAGGAGGCACGATGAGAAGTAAGGATTTGGGTCCATTTCTTCCATGGAAGATTTTCAAGGAGGGTGGAAAACTCCCTCTTGGTGGCCATTCTATCCAGGCTGGTGAAGGGTTTCTCTGGTTCTGAGAACTTCTCATGGCAGAGAATGCAGCTACTGGTCATGACTTTAATTGGTATTAACATTTTCTCTCACTTAGGGATCGACAATGCCAGCAGAACACCTAAACATCCAATCAAAGGCTTTTATTGCTCCTCGATCGACCACCATACAGATGATGATCCAATGGGTCTCTTCCAACCTGGTGATTCTATGATTCTATTTAGGGAGTGCTTTGCTGACAGAGCTCCTCGGCTCCGACACAGCTTCTGCAACACAGTGAACCCAACAGCTTATTCAATTCCTGCACGCTGAGGTCCATGATAGGAGAATCATAGAATCATAGAATCACCAGGTTGGGAAAGAACCACTGGATCACCGAGCCCAACCATTCCTATCAAACACTAATGGAATGGTGTGGGACTGAGGAGGCTGGGAAGACCTCAAGGATGCTCTCAAGAAGTCTGGATAGAGTGGCAACTCTCACAAAGTCACTAACTCCTAGAGCAGTGACTGACAACTGTGGGGAGTAAACAGGGATAAGGCTTGGACTCATAAAATCAAATGTCCAGAGAAGAGTGACAAAGATGGTGAGGGGGCTGGAGAACAAGAGGAGCAGCTGAGAGAGCTGGGGGTGTTTAGCCTGGAGAAGAGGAGGCTGAGGGGAGACCTCATTGCTCTCTGCAACTACCTGAGAGGAGGTTGTGGAGAGGAGAGAGCTGGGTTCTTCTCCCAAGGGACAGGGGACAGGACGAGAGGGAATGGCCTCAAGCTCCACCAGGGGAGGTTCAGGCTGGACATTAGGAAAAAATTCTTCACAGAAAGGGTGACTGGGCACTGGAACAGGCTACCCAGGGAGGGGGTTGATTCACCTTCCCTGGAGGGGTTTAAGGGACGGGTGGATGAGGTGCTGAGGGACATGGGTTAGAGATTGGTGGGAATGGTTGGACTCAATGATCCAGTGGGTCTCTTCCAACCTGGTGATTCTATGATTCTATGATAAGTTTTACAAGCTTCAGGGCCATTGCACCATGGATGAGATTTGCAAACCCAGCTAGAATAACAAGCGCTGCGGTCGGAGAGCGTAATGCGATCAGACACGTAGTTACTTCCATGCGTGTCTGCCAGCCAAGCGAGGGGGAAAACAGCAAGAGACACCTCGAGCAGCTTTGGGAGCGGAACGGGTGCAGGACGCCTGATCGATGATGAGAATTGGCAGAGTCGAGCCCCGGCAGAGGCAGAGAGCCGTTTGTTGTCAGTCAGCGCTGTGGCAGCGCCAGACAGAGGATCGCAGCGATGAGTTAATCGCCGCTCTCTATATTATGCATGAGGCCGTTGAGTTTCGCACGTGTTGGTCTTTCATCAATGCAAACACGGCAAACGGGACAAAAGGCTGCGGATCGCTTAGCAGCAGAGACAACGGCTTCTCTCTCAAGGTGCCCAGTGACAAATGTATCCTGGATTTATTCATCACTCACACAGGAGAATGTGCGTTGGCATCAGTGGGCAGGAGTAGGTTGGTTGTTGGGTTTCTGTGTTTAATCCTTACTTCAGGTTGAACTCTACCCCAGCACCAAAGCTCTGCAACCTCTCTCCCTGCCTACGAGATTAAAGCTTTGGAGGTCACATCACAACCAGATGGTAATTTGGAGGTAGAGATTACAGGACAAGAGGGAATGGCCTCAAGCTCCTCCAGGGGAGGTTCAGGCTGAACATAAGGAAAAAAATTTTCACAGAAAGGGTCATTGGTCACTGGCAGAGGCTGCCCAGGGAGGGGGTTGAGTCACCTTCCCTGGAGGGGTTTAAGGCATTATTGGATCTGGTGCTGAGGGACATGGGTTAGTGTTTGATGGGAATGGTTGGACTCGATGATCCGGTGGGTCTCTTCCAACCTGGTTGTTCTATGATTCTATGATTCATCTCACTAGATGATCTTTAAGGTCCTTTCCAACCTGAACTATTCTCTGCTCGGAGATCTTGCATATCAGAAAAGATAGTTGATGGTTTAGGTAAAACAGGTAAGTAGGGAACTGGCTGGTAATATCCATCTGGTTCACGCAGAACGATTTTAGAGCAAGGACAAACCAGCGCCTGCGGTAAGATCTGCTAGGGCTGTGGGAGTGACGCACGGCTCGTGTCACGGGCATTTATTACCCTGCGCCTTCTGCCAAGGCTTGGAGTTCAGTGAATAAAGAGGAAGAACTGACTCAGCTGGGAACGGCAGCAGAGATCAGAGCTGCTGCTCTCGCCCTGATGAGCGCTGGCACGGGGGCAGAGGCTGGGAGAGAAGCGATGAAGATGTCTGTACACAAATTAGTGCTGGAGTCTGGTGTGTGTCTAACAGCAGCTACATCTATTTTTATATAGAAATATAACATTTATTACAGGATAGCGATTTCTGGCTTTGTGGGAGCACAGCCCCCTACAAACATCCCATAACTAGAGGGTAGAAGAAAATAGGACATGAGGTTTATCAGATGAACCCTTCCCCTAAGGTCGACTCCACCACGAGAGCGGCAGGCGCGGAAATTAAAACAAACGAGGTTTTATTGAAAGAAGAGCAGGACTTTCCATCGTTATCTAGTTTTCTTATTACAAAGCGAAGTGCTTTAAATGAAAATGATAAGTTAATGGTTGCTGTGGACTCTACCACGTAGCCTCGTCTCTCCTACTGATAGCACCAACGCTCTAATTAGGTGATGTGTGCTCGCTTAAATCTACAAGCCTTGAAGACAGATGTAACAGCATATATTTAGGCTGGGAGTTATTTAATGTGCTGCTTTTTGTAACGCGATGCCCTTTAATATCTAATTTTCTGTGCAGAAGCACCAACTGCTGATAAATATTTGATTGCACTGCGGAAATAGGCAGTAATTACTGTTTTGAATCAGATCGGTGCATTATCCAGATGGATACAAAGGCACTTCTCGTAGGAATTTACGGTGCCAATAACGTAGTGGTGAAACAGAGCTAAAAAGAGCATCGTTGTGCTTTAGTGGAGACGGTGCAAGCAGCAGCGAGGAGACACCTGCATAGAGTCATAGAATCATAGAATGGTTTGAGTTGGAAGGGAGCTTAAAGATCAACTAATTCCATAGCTCTGCCATGGGCAGGGACACCTCCCACTGAATCGGGGCTCCAAGTCCCATCCAACCTGGCCTTGAACCCCTCCAGGGATGAGGCAGCCACAACTGCTCTGGGCAGCCTGTGAAGATTTTCCTCTTAACATCTAGTCTAAATCTGCCCCCTTCCAATTTAAAGCCGTTCCCCCTCATCCTATCACTCCAAAGCTTTGTAACAAGTCCCTCCCCAGCTTTCTTGTAGCCCCTTCAGGCACTGAAGGTCCTTTAAAGTCTCCTTGAAGCCTTCTCTTCTCCAGGCTGAACAACCCCAGCTCTCAGCCTGTCCTCCTACAGGAGGTGCATCCTACAGCCCAGACGCCGAGGTTGCCCATCCACCACTCCTCCATCCCCACGCGTTTGCTGTTTGCTCTTCCCAGCTGTGCCTTTTGGGCAAACATAAATCCCAATAACTGCTGGTGGTTAATCAGAAAAATATCTCTGGAGAGAGAGTGTAAACAGCTCGGTGAGTGTATATGTTCATAGACCACAGGAATGAAAACCATGTGGGCCACCCGTGCCAAAAAAAATCTCGTTAGATGCATTAAAACCAAAATAAAATTCCCTGAACTTGGAAGAGGGCTGGGAGCAATGTGCAAGAGGTTGTCTCCTCTTGGAGACACCTCCCATTGGATCAGGGGCTCCAAGCCCCATCCAACCCGGCCTTGAACCCCTCCAGGGATGGGGCAGCCACCCCTGCTCTGGGCAACATGGTCCAGGGCCTCCACATCCTCACAGCAAAATATTTCTTCCTAAATCTCATTTCAGTTTCCCCTCTTCCAGATTAAGACTCTTCCCTTCATCTCCCTGTATTTGCTGATCCAGGACCCCCCTCCCCAGCTTTCCTGGAGTCTCTTTCAACACTGGAAGCTGCTCTAAGGTCTCCATGGACCAAGTCAAGTGGCCTGTACAGACAGTGAAAAGCTGCTTTGGTTTTGCTCAGATTTACATAAATACATTGATGGCAAACAAAGCTCGGCGTTCTCTTTACTCTTTTTCTTTCCCAGTGCGCAGCTTTCTTACCACAAGAAACTGGAGATCACTCATCAGGGTGGAATGGCTTTGTATGCAAGACATTATCTCAAAACAGAATTTCTCCAAAGCCTTCATTAAAAAAAAAAATAAATCCTGGAATTCTTCCTTTGAACCGCTCCTTCCAAGCCTTCGCTGTGCCAAATTTCTGGGCTGTTTTGATTCTGGGTCTATTATGACGTGCGGATGTCAAGATCAAAAAGAAATCCGGGTGGCTGGTGGCTTTGTGCTGGTTTCACGTCCCGCTTCCTTTAAATCAGCTCCGAAGCCAATGGAAAAGGCACGGTGAAATAAAAGCCAAACCCTCTGGGGCACTCGAAATGGGGATGAAAGGAAGAGACGATGCAAGCCTAGGGAGATGTGAAGAGCAAGGGAAGAAGGTGGACGGTGGGATGAGACAAGAGAGGGAGCATGAAAGGGAAAACGGGCAGAGAGAAGAGAAAGGGAACAAGGCAATTAAGGGCAGACGCTGTCCCACAGGACCCTGTCCTCCGTGTACAGATGCTGGTGAGCATGCGTGTTGGCCTCAGAGCACGTGGGAGGGAGTCTCCATCCCTCCTCTGCAGAGGGACCTGATCCTCGTGGGATTCTGTATGTCTGGCTGAGCACAGCTCCTCTGCCACACACAGAATATGTGAGTTTGCACGGCTGTGCTGACGTGGGACGTGTGTCCCTCTCTGTGCCAGCCTGGGTGCTGCCCTTCCCATCACCAGTTTCCTGGTGGTTCCCAGTAAATTCCAGTGCTCTGAGCCATACCAGCTGTCTGCCACTGAATCATAGAATCATAGAACAACCAGGTTGGAAGAGACCCACTGGATCATCGACTCCAACCATTCCCATCAATCTCTAACCCATGTCCCTCAGCACCTCGTCCACCCGTCCCTTAAACCCCTCCAGAGAAGGTGACTCAACCCCCTCCCTGGGCAGCCTCTGACACTGCCCAATCACCCTTTCCATGAATTTTTTTTTCCTAATGCTTGGGGGGGGGGGGGACACCAAACCAGCTCAGGTTGAGATGTCCCAGCAGAGCTGGTGGGGTGGGGTGTGTGCACTGGGACTAGAAGCTCTCCTGTTCCAAAATTCAGGACTTGATGGCCCCAGCATGATTATTTTACACCTCTTGCTCCCTTCCCCTTGAGGTTAGAGAGGAGAGCTCTGTGTCACCATGCCCAAGCCCTGGAATATTTCCAGCAGAGTCAAGATGACTTTCCCCATCCCAGTGGAGCTGGAAGGAGGCCAGGAATCCTCTGGACACTCTCTGGATCTACAGCACAGCTACCAACCTCCCTCTTACCAGTCCCACACCACGGGCTTGGAGGAGCCACTCATGCACATGGGAGTGATGTTCATGTAAGGTTAGAGCCCCAAGCCCAGGGAGGTCAGATTCAGGCTTCCAGATTACTGCTAGCAAGCCAAACTTAAAACTGAGGAGCAGAAAAATCTCCCAGGACACTCAGCTCCCCAAAGGTTCCTGCAGAACAAAACCAGACTGAGAGCCAAGACAAGGGCTGCAGAGGCCAATGGGACCCGCTGGAGGGCAAGATGAGAACACTGTGGGACAAAGGAAAGGCAAACAATGTGGGAAACACCAACAAACATCTTCTTTCCCCCTCTTTGTCTTAAAAACTAAGCCTGTCTTTGCGCCACAGGGGATTATCTGTGCCCTGTGGAGAGGGGCTGCCTGGCAGTGGGGGCTGTGGGTGGGAGAGCACTCTTCTCATGCTGAAAAAGAGGGAAAAGAGGCAAAACCTTGAAAAGAAAACAAAATTGCCACATAGAATCGTAGAATCACCAGGTTGGAAGAGACCCACTGGATCATGGAGTCCAACCATTCCCATCAATCACTAACCCATGTCCCTCAGCACCTTGTCCACCCGTCCCTTAAACCCCTCCAAGGAAGGCGACTCAACCCCCTCCCTCTTCCAGTGCCCAATGACCCTTTCCGTGAAAAATTTAACATAAACAACTCGCCTGCCATAAAGCTGCATCCTTAGTTGCTAAACTTTTTGGTGCTGCAGTGGCTGCTAAGGGGATGGAGCATCTCAAACCAGAGCAGTGTCCTCAGTGGGGCTGAAGCCATGGGGGGGTGAGAAGGAAATTCCTTCCTCTTAAGAGGGAACAGACGCTGTCAGCAAATGCTAAATATTTCCTGCATTTCTGAGTGCGAGCAGAGAAGTCACTCACCCCGCAGCCAGCCTGCTCGCGGCCGGTTCTGCAGTTGCCTTTCTGGTCAAGGGGCAGAGCTAGCAGACAAAACATGTAAAATAAAGCGGCTCAGGCAAACTTCTGGAAGATATTTATGCACATTCTTGCAAAATGTGGTAATATTTTAATCTGTCACTTCGTGTTTACATAGTTTTATCTTCGTTTTCCATTCTCGAGCAGGCAGCTGCGGCTCCCGCTGCGCGCGGGGCTGGGACCGCTTGTTATTAGAGCCCATCCCTGGGCCCAAGGCAGTTGGTTAGCTGCACAATAAGTAGTAAAATCTGCACAATAAATACTAAAAAATCACTTTTTTTCCATCTAAGGGAGATGAGCTGGAGTTCACTGTGGGTTTGATAGAGCAGGGGTTGCAGAAGC
Source organism: Piaya cayana (assembly GCA_013389865.1). Lineage (NCBI taxonomy): Eukaryota > Metazoa > Chordata > Aves > Cuculiformes > Coccyzidae > Piaya > Piaya cayana. The sequence continues at coordinate 9,491 of WAAB01015252.1, read as the reverse complement.
TCTCCCATACATCCAGTTGATGGGTGCTGCTCTAGGGGGTTCAGGCCCTCGTATCGGGATGCTGGTGTTGCTGAGCCATGAAAATGCATCTGAAACTAGGCTGGGAAGCCAAGATTTTCACTCTTCTCCCTCTTGTACAGCTCAGTCCCCAAAAATACTTTGTCTCGTTTAAAGAACAGCGTGTAAAAAGCCCTGAAATCCCCTTGTCATTTAAAGGCACGGAGATAAAAGGCTGAAAATTATGACTAGACAATAAGAACGGTCTGGGTAAGTAATTTATCACCGTGAACCAAAAGGCGTTTTTCCAGATATCCCCACCGGGTGCTAACATTTCCATCAGGGATGACACCGCTCGCACAAGGAGACGCATCCGCACAAATCTCCCCGCGCGATGTCCTTCCCCACGATGACAGCGGCGCTGAGATCCATCACGACGGATGAGCGCTCCCCGTATCTCTTTGATTTATACCCCAGCTGGACCGCAGTAAAAATGGAAATAAGACTCGTAGGAGTTTCTCTTGATAAACACCAACGTTACGGTCGCAGCCCCACTGAGGTCACTTATTTTCTCCTGGCATTTGAGCCGAAGAGATATTTTGTGGGCTGAGATATTTATGATGATCGAGAACTGTGTCTTTATTAAGATAAAAGGGAAACTTTGGGAAAGAGGGGGAAAAGCCCTGTATTATGCTTTTAGTAAGAAATTACTGTATCTGTAGTAGTCGGAACATGGGGTTGGAGGGGAGGGGGAAGGAAAAATTGGTGCAGCCCTGACATTTCCCTCGGCACATCAGCGACGCCGAAACACCGTGGGCAACATTTGCGAATAACAAAAGTTAGCAAATACAATGCTGCGGTTTCCAGGGAAACCCAACCTTGGCCTTTAGTCCCGTATTTCAGCGGGTTTCATTATCCTCTCCGGGTTTAGTATAATGAATTGGCTGCTGATGGATGCCGCTGCCTCCGTGACGCCTCGTTTACGCAGGCTTCCGCTCCAGCCCGGTTGAGAGGAGATGCTGGTCTCACTGGAGACGTGCTGTGAGCACCAAAGGTATTGGTGCCCCTTTAGAGGGGTTTCTCCTCGGTCCATATTGGGGCCCTCATGAGTTTTTTCTTTGTTGACAGCTGGCTGGCTGCTTTCTGCATAAAAAAAGAGGCATTTATGGCTTTCTCATACCTTTCCAGCACTGAAACCCTTACTCAACGAGCCATGTGGAAGATTTTTTATGTCATACCATCCATACCTCGTATGGGTTCTTCCAGCTGATTGCTTTATTAATTATCCATAGAACCGACGATACTAAACACAGCTTAACGAGCATCTCCTGATTAGGATTATCTACTGAGGTTTCTGCATGGACGACTGTCTTTATAGCACCGGTTCCTGCTCCGAGCCAGAAGTCATAAAGTACAAAATCTGGAGCAAAGCCACTCATAATGCAAAATCCTTGCTGAAACAGTTTTTGCCTCATTCCTTTTATAAAAGACTCCCAGGAAAAACAGACCAAGTGGGAAGTTCTCGCTAGTCGAAATTACTTTAGGTAGATATGAAAGATGGCCTAAAGCAGAATCAAAGAATCGCACAATCAGAGAATAATTAATTAAGTCATTCCATGGTTAAAGACCTCTAAGATCATCCAGTCCAACCATCAGCCCAACAACATTGTGCCTGTTAAATCATTACCCATGTATTTATATAGATATTTCTTTCAACACTTCATCTCAATCTCCCTTTCTTCTGCTGAAAACCATTCCCCCTCATCCTCTCCCTGCAATCCCTGATCCAGAGTCCCTCCCCAGATTTCCCGGAGCCACTTCTCAGCCTTCTCTTCTCCAGGCTGAAAAACCCCAACTCCCTCAGCCTGTCCTCACAGCAGAGGTTCTCCAGCCCTCTGATCACCTCTGTGCCTCCTCTGGACTGGCTCCAGCAGATCCAGATCCTTCCTGTGCTGAGGGCTCCGGAACTGAATTCATGAACCTCCAGCTGCTGAAGACTGACTCCTAGCTTTTCTCCATTGATGTGGGGGTTATCTCCATCCTGCTTCTTACTGACTTTCCAGCTGAAAACTTTCCATGTCTTATACAATGGACAGAACATACCCTAGGTATGTTAATTAATTAATACTATTTTGTATTAATATGATTTTTTTGGTCCATTCTGGAGCAATGAGTCAATTTTGCTGAAGCTTCAGACCTCTGGAGAGATCCCTTATGCTTTAAAGAAATGCATCGATTTACTTATTCTATGTTTATTTTTGGAAAAGAATCACAGCAAGGAACGCATGAAGATAAAAGATTCAATATGTGATGATCACCTACGTTGACTGATCCAAGCTGTTTGTAGGTGGAGTCAGGTGTTATTCATTAAAGCTGCCTCAACAAATTAAAACCGACATCTCCCGAAGCAGGTCGAAAAGATTGCTTACATTTCTTTCAGCGGGGAAGCCTCGCGGAGACTCTAAATATCGAAACCTGCAGCTTCTAAACTGGTAGGATTTGCCTTTGGATGTCATTGGCTCTGTCACTCACACCTAAAGTTAGACTCTGAAGTTAGAAATAGCTCATGGAAGGAGACAGTCTGCCAAAACCTACTCCTCTCGAATTGAACTCAGTGGGATGCACTTTTTTTTTTTTTGCTGAAATGTTTACAAATACACTTGCTCCTGATGTCATCTAACACAGGCAACATGCAGGTGGGTCGCTATGGTTGCCTTAGCCTTGTAGACCTCATTCTGCTCCTCGCGGGCTCGCTGTGTTTCTTGGGTCAGCTCAGGGTGTTCAGTGGAGCAGATGGAGGCGTGAGGTGTTCTGTGATGAGACCACAGACCAGCAAAACACCTGCCTGCAAAGGCATTTTGAGGTCCTGGTCCAGGCTGCCCAGAGCAGTGGTGGCTGCCCCATCCCTGGAGGGGTTCAAGGCCAGGTTGGATGGGGCTTGGAGCCCCTGATCCAGTGGGAGGTGTCCCTGCCCGTGGCAGGGGTGGCACTGGATGGGCTTTGAGGTCCCTTCCAACCACAGAGGAGGATGGAAACGCAGCCTGTCTTGCCATCGCTGAAGTCTCCATCAGCACCGACTTCTGCTTGAGGAACTGGAGCTCCAGTGGAACGATGCTCTTCTTTTAAATCATCGAATTGTAGAATCATAGATTGGTTTGAGTTGGAAGGGATCTTAAAAATCATCTATTTCCAAACCCCTTGCCACGGGCAGGGACACCTCCCACTAGACCAGTCTGTTTGGTTGGAAAAGACCTTGGAGATCATTGAATCCAATTGTACCTGTTCACTACTGAACCAGATTCCTGAGCACCAATCTTGGCCACCTCTTCTGCTTTATTCCTTCTTTTTTTTTTTTTTT
>WAAB01015249.1:56820-121023 GCA_013389865.1 Piaya cayana | reverse complement strand
CTGGAACAGGTTGCCCAGGAAAACTGGGGATTCCCCATCCCTGGAAGTTTTCAAAGCCAGGTTGGATGGGACCTTAAGCTTCCTGTACTAGCGGGAGGTGTCCCTGCCCATGGCAGTGGGGCTGGAACTGGATGATCTTTACAGTCCCGTCCAACCCAAACCATTCTACAATTCTATGATAAAACAAGAACTCACTCAAATTCCCGACAGGTTTTCACAGTCCTCCAAGATCTTATTCCTCAGCTTTACTGCTCTAGAACCAAAGCTAGCCTACTCATGTTTGTGTGAGTTTATGGTGAAGCGATACTCTTATACGGTTTATCAAACCATATCAGTCAAAAAAGGCATAGCAAGCTGCTTCCAAAACAAATATTTCTTATGGTCTCCAATAATTTTTTTTTCTTTTTGTCATCCTTTTGTTGCAGGATAAATGAAAATTAATCTTTAAACATCAACTCTGAAAATAGACTACTCTCTGACCTAGAGATTATATAACCTGTTGGCTTACCAACAGATCCCTAAGACTACCTTGTCAGGAAAGGTTACAGGGCATCAGGCATGCATTATCGGGGGTTCTCAGAACTTGATGACAACTCTGCTGAAGTTATTAAAGGAAGAGAGAGTTATCAAATTGTCACTATCCAACTCAAGCTCAGTTTTCAGCTTGAAAGAACTTCCAAAAATTACATCTCCTTTCAGTTTTCTCACCTTCATGCAGATGAGATGTATTCTCACCTTGCCTTAGAATAGTGAGCTCAAATATGAACTTATTAGTCATTGTTTTTGGAAGTTAAGATGATTTTCTAAAAGCCAGAGTTCCTGACTTGAGTTATTCTGGGTATGGCCAGAAGGAAAAAAAAATATCTAATTTGGTTTTCAACTTTGAGAGGACTAAATTAACACAGGAAGGCTAAAAGACCTATGCACTTTCAAATCCCTGAAGACACTAACATAACCCGTCCTTTTGTTAATTTGTTTGTTCTTCAATTCTTCTCTAGTTTAACCTCCCTCATTCTGCTTTTCTCATCCCAAGAAACCACCACCTTATCTCTTATGTCTATTGGACTGACTCAAAAAACCTGCAACTTCATACACTTTAAAGCAACAATGCACTGTTTCTTAAGTCACATACTGATACATGAACAGTACTACAAGCAGTCACGGGCAGGATTGCTTTCTTCTAATTTTTGGGTGAAACTTGGTGGAAATCCTATGAGCAGTAAATTTTATTATTATCTTAATTATGCTAACCACAATAGTTTAGTTTTATTCCACAAAAGAGCAATGTCTCTTCTATTGAATATGGAATGACAGCTTTCACAAACTATTTACATTTATTACTAAATTTCACAAGAAATTTAAGAGATTGAAACATTCCTTCCAGGAATAAATGCTAACTAAGGGCTACAAAAATCAGTGAGAAGGAAACAGCTTAGAATGACAGAAATAGTAGATGAGCTACAACATTTTACAATCATTAAGTCACATTACAAGGAACTAAGAGTAAATACTGGAGAAAGGCCATGACAAGGACAACTCAAGTCATAACACACAACACACAATGGTTCTATGACAGCCTGCTCCATATATTCCCATTATCTGAAAATGAATTTCTGAAAGGCCACTACAATGCTACCTATATAAAAATTATGCAACTAAGTAACAAAAGACATTTCCCCTTGGAGCCCTGACCTAGATTTTTATGAAGAAACTGAAATCAATAACACAAACATCATACTGTCTTTTTCAAATCCATGGGTTGTAACAGGTTAGTGGTCAATTTAAAAGAATAGTAGTAGCAGTAATCATCATCTTCCCTTCTTAAATTGTTAAATGCTTACCACTTTTTCAACATCTACTTCCTCTTCACTTGGGAAGTCAGAAGCACCATCCAGCAGCTCATCAGCAGAATCATCAGTTTTTTCATCCTCTTCATCCTCCTCCTCATCTTCCTCTTCCTCCTCTTCCGTATCATCAGCAGTTGTACTAACACTGGGCATGCAACCCTTTTTGTGATGCCTGGTTTCCTGTGCTCTCTGTTCTGGTGTCAAGAAGTCACTTTTCTCAGATGTATTAGCTTTGCTATCCATCTCGCTTTTATTTTCTAATGCAGGTACAATGCTAGATATTTTACTCCAGGAACTGTTGACATGTGTTACAATATCATGACCTGTTTTCATTTCTTCCTGAGAGTCAAAACCATGTTGTTCTTCGTTGTTACTGCCTTCCTGCCAAGCTATATTTGCTTTGCCTTCCTTGATGTTGACTGTATGTTTTTCTCCTGAAGCATTATCCTGCTCTTTTGCAGTACTTATTTCAGACTTGCTTCCTTTTCTCTCTCTCATGATTTTTACTTCTGTAGAGCCCTTTTGCTCCTTCCTTTCCACATTTGACAGCACAGCATCACCCTGGCATTCTTGTTTGTTCAGAGACAGTTCAGTCCCACTCTGTTCCTTCTCATTCTCCAGCTCTATATCTTGCTTTTGTTGACTCTGTGACTGCCCAGAACTTGCCCCATTGTTCTCCTTCACCTGTATCTGCATATCTCCTTCCTCCTCCTTTACTGATTTCTCTCCCTGTTCAGCGTGTATCTGTTCCTGCCCATGGCTCTTCAGCTGTGCACCCTCCTGACTCTTGGGACTCTGTGGAAGTGCATTATCCAAAGGAGCATCCAGAGACTGATCTGATGACACACAAGCAGTTTCAGAGTTAGGTGGAATAGCCTCCACTATAGTTGCAGAATCAACAGAATTCTCATTTTCCTCAGAGGCTCCTTTTTCCTCCTCGTCATTTAGCTTCTCACTGATGTACGAATGGTCAGATGATATGACATCTGTGGAAACATCATGTTGAGAAGAGGAGCTATCATCACAAGAACTCTCTACCATCTTTAAGTCCTTCTCCACCAGCTCTAATGCAGTGAAATTTGTACCAGGTGCAACTGTGCCAGATGCCGACTCTCCAACTTTACTTGGCTGGTCAACCAACAACTCATTTTCTTCTTGTTTCCTGTCTGACAGTGTGACCTCAGACTCAGTAACCTCAATATCATCCGAACATTTCATCTTCCCATTCTCTTTCTGCTGAGCAGCACTCAAGTCCTCTTTTTTGCATATTTTTCTATAATCCTTCTTCATCTGAAGAGATGCAAAATGGTGAAGAATGGAGTTTGGCACAGTCTTCTGTCCTGGGAGCTGAAGTAAAGCAAAACTACTGGATTGTAAAGGTACGAGATTAGCATTGGTAGCTGGCAGACCACCTGAGCTGCAGGTTATTTTAGACTCGGAGGCCATTTGATTTGTCACGCTGCTAGCAGGAGGAGGAGAGATCCTCAAAGTCACAGTGCCTGCCTGAGACACAAAACTTGTTACTGAAGGAAGAAGAGAAGATGCTTGAGTGGCTAGGTTAGATGTAGGGGATAACTTGGGTACTTGAGTTTGTACAGCTGAATTTGTGGCAGAAGTGGAAGACACTGAGGAAGCAGGAGACACTGGAGACTCAGGAGGCTTACATGGAGTGGGTAACCGGATTCCTACAACAGAACCTGTAAGGAAAACAGAACATCAACTAATACTTCCTCAAAGCAATTTTCCATTTTGTTTTAGTATTTGATGCCATACTAGAAGTAGGCAGCATTCCCAAGCATCACAATGTAATCAGGTACTTGAACACAAGTTCTCAGTAAAAGATCTGGTACCACATAAAGCTGTAAAAAATCCTGAATTTTTATATAGAACACCACAATAAAATACGAGGTAGCTACTTTAAACATAATGGTAAGTTCTAGCATTAAGCTTTTTAATCAAAAAAGGCATTGCGTTTAGCTAAAATTCTCTGCATTTTCCTCTTTCCCATTTACTGGAAGACAAGAAATTTCTTTTAAAAGACAGATAAAAAGAACATTTAATTTAAAAATCCCTTTTCTTCAGAAAAACAAGACCAGATTACACTACAATCTTTTTCACCTTAATCAACTCTCCTTCTGCAGCATTTCAGAACTCACTGAAACAGGAAAAATACCACTACTTGGCAACTATTTTCTCTTGTACGGTCAAAGCCTCAAACCAGAAAGGAATTCAATGAACTTTAATTCTTTCTACAATCCCATGCTTAAACCTCTACTGAAGCACAGGAGAATTTTCTCTCCTGTCCACAGTTTGTGTCCTCACCTCTTTCTTTTCAATACCATTCTGCCTACCTGTCCTTGAGGTGCTTCTTTATAAAGGGAGAAGAAAAATTCTACTGCAAAGTAAACATGCATTTAAAGTATATTTTGTTTATAAAAGTTTTATTTAGAAACATTCAACAGTATACTCAACAAGTATCCTACCTACTGCCTGCAAGATATCTGCAGTCTCGTAACTCTTCCAACCCTATCTTCAACTATGCATTAGAGAAACAGGTGAAAACACAAACATTTTTCTTATCACACTCTTAGGAGGGAAACCCAACTATTCGTACTGTGATATAATATTCGAACTGAATATCTGCTGTAAAAGCCTAACAACCTACAAACCAAACAAAAATAGAGCACCACACTCAATGTGACTCAGGTTACAGCTCATTCTTTTGAGGATAATCTACAACAAGAATTATCTTTTAATTGCCAGAACAACAGAATTTATTGTAAGTTACAACAGTACAATGGACATGGCTCCTTTGCCATACATACAGATCCTTTCACTTGCTGCACAGAACTCCCAGATTTTGGTGACTTATCTATTAACTGCAGTTTCTATCTTTCTGATGTGTGGTATTTAAGTTGCATTACACATGAATAATTATTTAGACTATGTTCTCCAACTACATATGCAGCACCAAATTAAAAGCCTGCTCAATTACTTCCAGCATGGGAAAGGAGCATCATAGGAACATTTATTTCATTGTTAATTTCTGGATGATATATTGGTCAGTCAAGAAAGAAACAATGGACTTCCTACCTGGATTGTGGAGCATCACTGGCTGCACACTGGGCTGGGCACCTGCAGCTCGAAACTGCTGCAGAGGGACAAGCTGAATTATCTGCCCATTAGGATGTCTAAATAGGTTCACACCACCAGGGCTCCTGAGAGGCTGAAGGATCATCCTCTGCCTCTGAGCAAGTGGTGTGGTATTGTTTAGTGGTCGCAAAGCAGGAGATGTCTGATGCACTGGAATCAGCAACAACCGAGGTCCTACACGTTTATCTGTTCCAGGAGACATCTTCTGGGGAGACTGACTTACAGCTTGTGGAGTAGTGTCTTCTGAAACATTTAAAAAGTTATATAAAAATCAGCTTGAGAGAACAGCCTACAAATCAGGCATTACGTTTAATGAAAACAAGCATAAATATCTAGGGAACAACTGGATCTCTTTAAATTTAATTTGAAAGCATTTTTTCCCCTTTTTATTCACAGAATACACATAGAACCAATGAGGTCAAAACAGTCTTTCTCATGCAGTTCTATCAACATTTCTCTACTAATACTCAGAAGGCTTCCATGTAAATAATGAGAGAATAATCCCATACCTACCTATATTCCATACCAAGTGTGAAATTCTAGCAGTCACAACAATAACCGTGCTATACATTTCTATGGGACAACAAATGATGCAAGATTTCCAGCTCATTTCATAGCAGTCACTAACCAGATTGCCATGTTTTTTTCCTCCTCTACTAGCTCAGATTGGAACAAAACAAGCCACTTGAGATTACATTTCTTATCCTATTTTGGAAAGAAGGGTGAGGCAAGCGAATCTATATTTAAACTGGGTTCTGAAGTTGCAGGCTGTATTCTAGCTATGAAGAAGGCAGAATGAAAAAAGGAACTGTTTGCAATAATAGCCCGTAGCACCTAAGCCTTACCTCTTTTTGGATTCAGCGAAGGACCTGAATTTACTTCCGACAGTATAATCGGCACAGTGCCAGCTGAGGAAGTTGGTGTGGTCACCACAGAAGTAACTGTTGCTGTTGTTAGTACCACCGTAGAAGCAGATGACGTTACAACAGGACAAGTAACAGTTGGTGGTGTTACTACAGTTCTAGGGAATGACGTAGTTGTTATTGGTGCAGCAATCCCTGTTGCTTTTGTTGTGTTCACAGTGTCAGTAGGAGTAGCAGATGAGGGAGTAGGGGTAGTGGATGAGGGAGCAGAACAGGTGTTGATCCCAGGCGTGGCAGGAGCAGTTGTAACTGTAGTTGCAGACAAAGAGCAGGCAGGTTCGTTAACGCTCATTTGGCTAGGACTGGTCACAGTAGATCCTGCCACACTGGCACTTTCCACAGTAACTGGAGAAGTAGTGGTGGCTGTAGTGACCCCAGGAGAGTCTGTGCCTTGAGTTGGACATGGCCTTGAGGGAACCACAGGAGCGACAACCACTATTGACATAGGCTTGATACTAAACTTCTGTGGACTTGACAAAGCCTGGCGTGTACTCACTCCAGGAATCTTCTGCTGTAAAGCTCCAGCTTTATTCATCACAAACTGTGTGAACACACCACCAGGTGAGGGTCGAGGAGCTGCAAATAAAAACTTGCAGGTCAAAATTTTAGTAGATTTCCTCTTTGCCTTTCACAAGGTGCTACAATTATAATTTCTCTGAGCCTCCATTTTCTTTGCACCTCGTAATTATATTGAAACCTTTATGGTAGCCCTTAGCATGCTTTACGTATTAGAAATATGTCTACTTTATCCCACCTTTATAGCTTCTTGTTGCATTTCTTCCTGGCCACCCCTCAGATCCTGAAGGGTTGTTCTTTATAATTAAACAGATAATTCTAATTACAGTACAGGAGAACAAACACCTAAGTGAAATAATGGGCTGAAACTATTTTCTAAACCTCTTCCTGGAACAGCTTGTGTGATCTTCCTGTATTCACTACTTCTTGGTTTTCAACCCTCTTCTACTGTATCCACATCTTACACAGCCATGAGGGAAAGGATGCGAGACAGAATTTGCTGTATGTGCCTCTCAGTGCAGTGATATTTGTGCAGCCGAGGACTGGATGGAACAAATTTAACCAATGAGAAGTAATTGCTACCGGGAAGATAGTTTCACTCATCCCTTGCTCTCCAAAGAATCAGAATATTGAATCAGTATCACTCCCAGAACATACAGATGAGTACCAACAGTAAAGATTATGGAGCAAGCCCAACTTAAACACTGTAGTTATTAATGGATACAGTACTTTTGACCCAGAATTGGTCAGAACAGTTAAATCATATATGCAATCCATCACTTCAGCCATCAATGAAATGCAGCCAGCACTTTAATAGTGCAGAAACACATGATACAATAAGGTTTATTGCAGGACAAGAAAAATAGCACACCCATTTAAATGGCAATGAAAATTTAGGTAGAAAGGAACTAAACAATCAATCAATCAGAAGTTAAAAGTTTTGCCAGGACACAGGTAACATCCTTCCCTCTTGCAAAGCCTCTTCACATCTTTAATTAATGTGTGGGAACATCTGGATGAGCACTAAATTTTTTACTTTAGAAAAAACAAACAAACAAACAAAAAACCCCCAAAACAAACAACAAATCTAATGCAAAATGTAGTAGGAAAAAGCAACTTCCTCTCTTGCCATGCTGGGGTAATCACTTCAGTACCAACACGGGCACAAGTGCATGCTTCTTCCAATACATTGTTGGTTTTACTCAGAGTTGACTAAGTCCAACCCTGTTTAGCTTGTGAAATCCAATGAGATTACAGGCCAGTGTGGTTATTGGCTGCACATCTAATGTTTCACTAATCCAGATTTGGACCATCCCGTCTTTAACTCCTGCTTCACGTGTATTTGCTGTTCACAGAATATCAATTATAACTGCCATATCATCAGAAAAGCCAACAGTGAAGAAACACAGTAGAGTGATCCTTTTCAGTTAAATAGATGTTTGATGAAAAACAGTGAATAGTAAGGAAACTCTCAAACAAAAACTTAACATTCAGTACATCTCTATCCACTCTTCCTTGTCTCTTGAAAATACATTCTAATTATCTTAATAAAATAACCAATAGACAACATCTGTAATCTTATTCTCCAGTCAAAATAAAACTTCCTGCTTTAAGGAGGCTATTTATTGCAGAGGCAGTTTAGGTGGGCAATGCAGCCAAAGGCAGCATGCACTGTTGCACAGAAATCAATAGCAACACTGTACACTCACTTTTTACTTCAGCTTCACGCAATTTAAAACAGTAATAAGTTCCAACCTACCTATCTGTCTCTGTGCTGGGACATGGGTTTTCAGAGTCGTCACAGTGCTGGTGGAAGATGCAGTTTTGGGAGTTGATGTGGTGGGCACCTGGACTGATGGTGTCCCAGAAGCAGCTGCTTTAGCACTGGATGCTACCTTGGAGCTCATAGCACTGAGGGTTGAGATATCAAGTACTGTGGGTCGCAGCCTGCCTGTGATATAAGCTGCTAGCCGATTGCCAGGATGTAATGCCCCCATCTGTCCCAAAAGCAGTTTGGCCTGAGGATACCTTTTATCATTAACCTGAAAAAAGTGGAAAATGGAAATTTGGTGAAAAGAATGCTAATTCACCACCTCTGGAGAGGCGCTTCATTCCATGGGACTTCCAAATGTCCTTTTCAAAAACACTGCAATTCAGAACGGGAACTCCTAATTCTCTTACTGTCCAGGAGAATTTCAAGCAACTCTGTTACATCTTTGTAATACAGATTTTAGATGCTACTCAGTCTCATATAAAGCCCCAGAGCCTAAAGAAGCATGTAAAATCACTGAAATTAGACACGAGCACTTATTTTTCCTGTCCTTCACTTATCTATAGTTCTGAATAAAAATGGGTTTCCAAATTTGAGGACAATTTTTGATAACATTCTCAAACCTAATTAACACCTAGCATCACAGAAGAAAAAATACACTTATGTCATATACATTGGGACAAAACTTTATAAAGAGCTTGTAAAAGTTTTATCAGCTTTTTTTCTTATCTGCACTGTCATTCAATACCCTAATTAAGGTGTTACGAGTGGACTAACTTCAAATTCAGAGTTGTAGATGTAACTGACTGCATGGGAAAGAAACAAACATCTTTCTGAATGTCAGGCTTTATACCTAGTGGTCAGTAGGGACTTTTGGTAGTGTTCCATCTTATTTTCATATTGTTCAATAATACTTTCTAACAGCCAAAATATAGGTAACACACAGTACTAAATAAGGTCTTGATTCTCTTTAATGATCAATTTTCATTAGAAATAGGAAATCTCCCAGTACATTTTTTTCTCTGTGTTAGGTTCTCCTTGTAAGGGCACCGTATCTGCAAAGTGCCATGAAAAAAAAAGTTTTACCCTCATTTTCTAGTTTGTGTGGCTTCACCAGAAGTGGTGTTGAATACAACCACAAATACCTTTGATTGAAGAAGACCTGCATCCTAGCCTTACAGTTCCTACTACTAACTGACAAAACCAAGCTCGCAGCATTAAACTGCTGCTCACTTTGAATTTAGGATTACAAAATCTCTTGAAATACAGATATTCTGCAAAGAGGAGGCAGGCTATTAGGGATGGTCAATAATAAGCTGTAGCAAAAAAAGCAAGTTAATGTTTAGTTTCATTTTAAACGTTTTGTCCCAGTGTACACTTAGAAAATGTTCTTTTTGTGGCCACTAACAGTCATTCATTTGGAAATGTGATCTGTTAAATGCATCTGCATGGAGTTTTCCAAAGCATCACAAAGATCTTGAAAGAGATTCTGTACTTGGGCCACCAAGATGCAAATGGCCGAAAGGACAAGCTAAACCATTAGATTTCAGACTTCAAACCAGGTTTCCTGTTATTGAGTCAATCTTGAAAAGGACAAGCTTATGAAGAGGCAGGAATGCCACCAGATACTAAGAACCCTTGTCTGGACAGGCAAAAGACTAGATAAACTAGATAAACTAAAGAGTGTTCTCCCCTTCAAGAAGCTCTAGGATACTGGATGAAACTGGATCTAATCTCCACGGTAAAGGCAGAGGGACCCACCTGAATCAAGCCTGAGGGGCTCATATTAGCTTTGCGTTTGTAGACAACCAACTTTCCTGCAGGGGAAATCCCTGCATAAAAAGGCAAGCCTTTGCCCCCATGCAACTTCTCCTGCAGGTTGTCCAATGTGTCTGCCCGCAAGAACTTTAGATTTTCTGGGGTTTTGCATGATGGCACTCCACTATCAGGAATCTCCAAGACGGGTATCTCAGGCTTCTCGTCCTTGACCTGGTAGGACGGCACTGAAATTTTCACTCTGGAGGAGTAGGCAGGAGGGTGGTTCTCATCCTGGGCCTTGTCTTGCGAAGCAAATTCAATAAGGAAGCTACCCACTTTGAGGCATTGTGGCACGTTACTGCTGATATGCTGTGATAAGATGCTCAAGATCTTATTGTGATCTTCCTCCCAGTTGCAGTCAGAGATAATCTCGATAAGTTTGGTTGGTTCACCTGGAGTGGTGTGATGAACATAGGTGGTGGAGGAAGAGTCCTCCTCACTACGGGAAGACCACCAGCTTTTCTCTGAGAAAGAATTGAAATAGGTTTCTGCAATACTATGGCATTGTAGTCACCTGGATATTCAAACAGTTTTATTCTGCCCACACCTCCACCCTTGTCTCAGCTGCAGGGCAACAACTGAAAGAACTATTGAAAGCACCACTTCCCCTTGCAAGGCCTCACAAAGATGCAAAAGCTCACTACAAAACTAACGTACTATATCTCACAGTTCATTCCCTGCAGCCATACCACCTCAGGTTGTATCCCATTGCACCACAAGCTAAACAACGTTGGGTTGCTTCAGTACATGAATGAAAGATCTCCAGGCAACACCAACATGCAGCCAAAACCAAAGTATCGCTGGTTATTCAAGAGATGGCACTTTTCTCTTAAGAGACAGAAAAGCACTAGTGTCCTATAATGGGATAAGTAGCGAACGCTCTGCTAGCAGAACTGTCTTTTGCAGAAGATGTATAACAGAAGCATGACCTTTTCTTGTCATTAGAGATCAAACATCACCTTTTGCAAAACTGTACGGATGTTAAGCTCTGTGTCCTGGCCATTTTAATTTCACCTACCAATTCACCAACATTTTTGTTTAGTTGCATTATTTTCATTCCTGTTCTTAAATGTAGAGTTGCTGTTGTATATGTTGGGCAGTGAAAAACTCAGCTCAGAAGGTGGCTATATTTCATTAGTGGATGACAAAATGCCTCTAACGTATGTCTCTTTTTAAAGCTCATAACATGATTTGGGCTCCTTCAGACTGAAGGAGAACACAGATCTCATCTACTTCTTTACGAATTATAAACTCAAATCCAGTATATATAACGTAGCAAAACTTTCAATTTGAACTAAAAGAATTCAATGTTAAGCAACTCTAAATAATGTATAGGGACTTCCTTGTCCTGTATAGGTCTAAGCGGAGAAAACAAGGATCCCACCCTCACAGCAGCATGTGGATATAATATTAATTCTTCAGCAAGTACAAAGTAATAGCAAGGGAAAAAACTCAACCCAGACAAGGCCAAACCAGTGATCTCCATTCCTTCCCAAGTATCTAATTTTCACTCTTGAATACAAGTTTGCTGTGCAGTATTTCTCTTTTATCACTGAGCAAGATATGTTAATCATGGTCATTTTAACCTTAGAGCAACAGCTAGTACTGGATATTTAGCCTGCTCTATCTCCCAT
This sequence comes from Piaya cayana, assembly GCA_013389865.1. Classification (NCBI taxonomy): domain Eukaryota; kingdom Metazoa; phylum Chordata; class Aves; order Cuculiformes; family Coccyzidae; genus Piaya; species Piaya cayana. Next base: position 109,361 of record WAAB01015249.1, on the reverse strand, counting down.
GTTACAAAAACACAACCGCTTCAGAAAACAGGAAATTGTAACCATGTAAGATTTTTATTGACAACCACAGTAACTCCCCCAGCAAACGGACTTTTCTTTCATCCACAGCTCCAACTTTTTTAAAAAAATTAAGCCAAAACAAAAAAGCCCCACAAAAATGTGGAACCACCAAGGTGTTGATTTACACTCAAGACTCAGCTCTTACCTCCTGATTTATCAGTGTCTTTGTCTATCTCACATGGTGCTTTCTGAGGAGACTGAAGCTCTGTTTCAGGCTCTTGCTGGAGGAAAGAAATTCAAGAAAAATATTCATCCTGTGTATCTCTTTTACATGCTAAAAAAAAAATCACATCACAAAATTTAACTAATTCATCATAATGTCATCCCGAATCACCAAACATACGCTAACTTTGATGACATTACAAATTTCAGCTTAGAATAGCTCTTTTAAGAATGAAGATAGGCCTTAAATGATAACGCACACTGGCAGCCAGGAACTTCCACAGACAATTGCTATTTGCTAAGGCAAGCTTACCAGCACTGCTAAGTGAGTGAGGCTTCAGGCTTCACAGCCCTATCACCATGAAATCTCAAGCACTCATGTTGCATAGGAGTTTCTGATGAAAACATTACTTCAGTATTTTCATGTGCTAGTTACAGTTTAACTTCTACCTTTATGCTAGGAGTCTGTGAATCACTTTTGTCTTTTTGTTGCTTTTTCTCCTCTCTCCTGCATTCATATGCCCGGACCCTTGCACAAGTCATCATACTTTCAAAGTACAAATACACAGGATCCTTGTCCTCTTCTCGAATCTACCAAAACAAAGAGACTTGTTAGAGTTGTGTAACAGTTCTGCTTTCAAATAACTCTTCAATAGTAAATATCAAAAGAAAGGTCTAGCATTTAAAGCTCAATCTGCCCTCTTGGTATCACACAGCTCAGCCTACAACTTGCTTCCAGCTTTCACATTCAGGGCAAGGAGGATATGGACCAGCACCATGACCCCTAAAATCAAAACCCTTCCAGATGCTCTAAGTGGGGAAACAGGTCCTAAGCATCATACACTGTTTAATATCATCCGGTATACATTAAATAGCGACCCTAGTATGTTCGTTCATAACTAGACTCAAGTCTACTGCTGTTCCACCTCTACGGCTGTTGTTGCTTCTGATAATAAGGTGAGCAGAGAAGCAAAGGCCAATTCTTCCAATACTGGCCGCAAAATCTCAAACAAGTATAAAAGAAGTAGTCCAGAACAACAGTGAATGCTGTTGGTATCTGAATTATTTTTTTATTCTTTTTTATTATTTTTGCAAGTAATTAGATAGTCTAGATTATGCAGCTAATAACTTATACAAACATTACATGACAAGTAATCATTTTGTGAGAAATAGCAGATATTAGTGCATTTTTTAAATGAATCTGATTATGATTCACCAACAGCCTTCACCATCTGCATATTGCTACAGTATATTCTCAACAGAAAACGGACACAGTTCAAGATTTATATACAGTCAATTCATTCTAACAACATACCTACAGGCAGTCAATCTTAAGCTTTCATCGCAAATTTCACCTAAAATGACCTAGCACAGAAGCCTTTGCTATTGTTCGTTTTAGTTTTCAATACAAAGAAAAGCAAACACATTTTGTTTTCTTTCTTACCACTGGATTTGGTTTAGGAGTATACACTCTGCCTGGTTTCATTCCACTGGAAGATCTATGCTTACTAGGAACCAAGACTTCAGGACTGGGCAGTACTGCAGATTTAACTGGTTCAAGAACAGATGGTGTTGGGATGTAAGTTGGCTCTGGATCTACTTCACCTTCTACTTTCACCCACAATGGACAATTCCTAACAGGCTGTTCTGGCTCCAAGTCACAGATAGCTGAAAAAGAGGAAAAAACAGAGCAACTTACTTATTAATGTAGCACCGTCTAACACAGTAGTAACAGAAATTTTTGTGTGAGCCCAAGGCATGGCCATGCAGGAATCACCAGTTCATGCTGCCAGAAAATACTACTGATTGTTTTTCTTCTCTCAAATTCTAGCCAAAAGGGATTGATATTTGTCCACCAGAAAGAGGAAAAGAAAATAAAAATGGTTCTATGCTTATGATTGCTTCTCACCTGTACTGTAATTGGAGAAACAGAAAAACACTGAAGAATTCATGATCTTCATTGATACTGTATACTTAAAAACTACAAAACACTCCCAAAAAACCCAGACTCTATGCCACAGCTATATGGAATAATTAAGTTTAGTAGAACACCAGATAACACTACATTCATTTTTAGCTATTGCTAGAAGTACTACTAGCAAGAAACTGAAATTAATGGTCAATTTCTAACATTTGGCTTTCTAAGCATCCCTCAGGCCAGATCCGAAACTACTGTACATCACTACCATCAGTGAACTATGCACTATATACAGCAACTGAAAACACAGCTCTAGATACTCACTAGGTAAAAGGGAAACAACACAGCACCATCGTGGTTAAGATTACCAGCAGTGATAGCAGTAATTCCAATCCAAACTATGATTCTACATCACATCCTTAGTCTTTAAAGATATCCAGAGAGTTGAGCAAGAGCTTAAATTATCACAAAGAAACTCCAGCTATTTGATCACAATAAAACTTAGAGAAGTAAGAGTCTAAAAAAAATTTAAAACAGGAAAATGTTCTTTCCTCCTAGTCAGCTATACAAAAGCAGATGTTGTAGAGATGCTCTGGAATTTACTCCCAGGTTCTGGATTTAGACAAGGCATCACTACTTCATCCCAGTAACAAGGTCCACCAAGATATGTAGTTTTGGCAAAGCTCTGAGTATTCACTTTTGCACAGCAATACTCACTGTATTCCATCCTTTTTCTCTTCTTCTTATCTTTCTGCTTCGGCTCATCTTCCTCCCCATTACCCTCTTCTTCCACATCTTCATCCTCTTGATGTTCTTGTATTCCACAGAACACAAGATTTCCACGTACAGCCTTTTTCATTATTTTCTTATGTTTTGAACCTCCCTTCACCAGCAACACTCTTCTCTTCAAGCAAGTACAACCAAACATACAGTCTGGCCTGCGGCAGTGGGTAGGCTGACGTTTCTCCAGTGCTAGACTGGAACATATGCAACCCAGTCGACAGAAATCATTATTGCAAGGAGGTGCTCGTCTTCTTATTATTTTGTGGATAGGTTTGTTTTTGAGAGAAGCCTAAGAAAAGTTTTAAAGAAGTACACACTTCAAACATTAGTAAGATTGAGTATAGGCAAAATTTCTACTCAAAGTTCATTTAGAATAATCCCTCCAACTATATGGCTTACATATGAGAATTTGTCATCTATAATAAAAAAAAACAGAACTGAGGGGAGTTTGCATTTGAAGTCTGAGAGGAGATTTGAGACAGTTAAATCATCTTGGCAACAAATAAGATGTGAAGAAAGCAGAAGAGGTTACTAGGTGACAACCAAGTTACACGGCTAAGATTTGTTGGCACTTAGTTCAACTGAAAAAGTGACAAATAGTAAGGAAATGCGGTTATCAAATAGCAGTTGTATTAACCAGACTTTTACAGTCAATATTTGAGATAACTAAAATTGATATATATCAACACGCTATTATTACAATGATTTTTTTCAAATTCTGCTAAGTCATCACTTCTTAATTTTCACTGCGAAGACTGCACTACAGACATCATGAGCTGTCATGCTACTCAACAGCTTATTTTCTGCATCTATATGAAACACCACAAAGTGCCCTGATTTGGAAAAGCAGCAATACAGAAAGAAAAGAAAATACTACAAATCTACCTGAGCTGTAAGCAGCGTTGCCAGAGAGATGTCTGCTCGTTCTTCTGTAATATAGGTCCGCGGCTTGCCATCCCAGAGAGCACAGTCTTCCAAGTCCATTAACTTCACTTGAGATTTAGACAAACCTGGTGGACGAGCTGCTTGTTGTTGTTGTTGTTGTGGTGGTGTGTGGCGCAAACTAATCTGTTTCGGAAGTACATTTTCATCCAGAGATGGCACCATGAAATTATTTGAGACAGACTTAGCAGCCTTTTCCCCTGATATTGAAGAGTTCTGTTTCTGCTTTCCAGAAAAAGGTGAAGGCAGTATAGGCTTGTAAGACGATTTTACTCTGCTGTTTGTAGATGTCTGTCTGGTTTGAGTCTTTGTCTTCCTAGAGGTAGATGACGGAGGAACAGGCTTGAATGTATAAGATGTTGACGGAATTATGGCGGACTGCTTCTTTAAAACACTGTCAAGCGTTCGCACATAGCTGGTGCTCTTAGTGGGAAGCTGATACACCACAGGAGAAGTAGGAGTGCTAGAAGAGAACCCCATACTTGTTTCCATCAGTTTCCCTTCGTTTTCCAGGTATTCATCCAGCTTGTCACTACAGAATGCTGAGCGATTCTTCAAGGAACCTTCTGAACTGCCACCTAAATAAATAGAGCACTTGAACTAGTTACCAGGAAAAGATACTGACAAATCTTATAATAATGAAACAATACAGAAGATGTAAAATCCTCTCTAGAAATATACAATTCTTAGAAGAGCGCAACACAGGCACACCAAATGTAATCAACTCTGCAACACAATCAGCTGTCTGAACAACTATTCTCACAGATACTTTACATGTGTATTCATTCACAAAAAACATTAAACTTTCCCCAGTCAGTGCTTCCATGCAACTTACTCTGTCTGTCCTGAACATTTAGCCTACCCAGCACATCACAATACATCTGGAATACCCCAACATAACATGGTATGAAAGTGCAATATAAACATTTAATCTAAATTTAAAGTATAAATTGGAAAGTTGCCAAATACCCATTTCTCCTTGTGGCAGAGCTAAACAACTATGTAAGGAATACCTGCTCTAAATGGAGTAAAAAATATACTTGTATAAATGAAAATGACTGTAGTTCGTTAGAAACCCTGGGACAACAGAATTCTGGAACTACCATACTACCAAGTAAACTCAAAACTGATGAACAAAACCAAAACCGTAACAGCTTTAATCTTCACTCAAGCCTTCTGTGTAAAACACAACAGATATATTTTTATCTTACTCAGAGTAAGTTTCTCTTCCTTCATAAACCTCCACTCTGACCATGGAAGTAGTACCAAAAAAATCCATAATTCAATACAATTCAATAAAAAAAAAAAATCTCTCTTTGAGATGCACGTGATTACCAAACTGCAAGATCTATGGAAGGTCAGGAAAAAAGCCAATGTTGGAAATAGGTACACTTATCTCTTTTTTTGGCTTGAGTTTCTTTACCTTCATTTCTTGAAGCACCATGAAGCTTCCCTCGCCAGCCTTTAATTTTTGTGATATCATTTGTCTTTCCTGTCCTGGAAACAAAAGGAAATCCAGTATCTGGAAAAGAAGAAAGCTAGCCTCAGTTCATGAGTCAAGCTTGATTGTATCAATGTCCTAGCTAACTCTGCTTATTCCTTTTCAGGGACAAATGAACAACAGTAAATTGAAAGACTGAATAAAGAGACTTGATTTTTAGTTTGCTTTGTTTCTTAAATTAACAGAATACTTAACAAAGCCAAGCTCCCTTTAGAGTTCTGCTGTATAGCCATGCATCTACTATCTCACACAAAAGATGTCTTCTGGGTTTCCAGTTTTAGTCACCTTAGCGATGGTGCAAGCTGTTAACTCCAAAACCTAAACAGGCAAATCGGCTACTTAGTGGGCTAAAATGGAACAGACAGGTCCTGAGCCAACACTACCACCTCTCACAATGAGGAAAGTAATTTGAGTCTTTCCCCTTATTTGAGCCAATGACTTTTATAAGACCTGCAGAAACTTCATTTAACATTTGCTGCTTTGTTAAATTCAGCTTGAGTATCAATTAGAGGTAGAGACAGGGAATAATCACAAAAGGCAAACAGTGACATCCCTGTCAAGTTATCCATCAGCTCTGGGAGCTAAGCTGAAATATAAAAAAACCCCCAACAAACTAATGGGGACCTGTGTGACTATTTCACATATTGCTAGGCTAGAAATAATTGCATTTGACACTGAGTTGACTGAGGTCTTCTGAATTTAATCTGCCCCTTTTGCAGTGTAAACAAAACTAAGATACAATGTCTATCTCTTTATCAGCTCCCTCAAGCAAATTAAGAAAGGCACAGTAATCAGAATACTAACATAGGAAAACAGGAGAAAGAAGTACCTCTATACTTTGCCCAACTCGTTTATTTTTCAAAACATTATCTACCAACAGTACTAAAATCATAGTCACAATATAATATGAAACACTTTTTTTGGATACTAAATAAGTTTATAGAGGCACAATTAGCCATCACTTTTGTAATAAATAATTCCCATGAAGTTACAGGTTAGCTCCTAAGTGGTGCCTCCTGAGAAGTTCAGGTCTATGAAAGAAAACTTTTTGTTTTGCATGTGAGCAGCATCAAAGTAATGCATATAGCTCAAGATCTCTCTGAGGAATTTGAGATTAGTTATTGTGTATGTTTAGGAGTTAGAAAATCTAGTTCCAATAGACAACACATGCCAGTACAAAACAAACTGGACAGATACTATTACTGGATCACAACCACCAAAAAATGGAAGGGCTAAAGACAATCTGGCCAGAATTACTCAGGACTCCTTGGACAGTAACCACATAATGATTTAAGGAAGTTATCACATTTTGTCACTTTAATACTGCTTCAATCTCTTTAAAAATAGAATTACAGAATCACTAGGTTGGAAAACACCTTTGAGATCATCAAGCCCAACTGTACCTATCCACTACCAAATTATATCCCTAAGCACTTCATCCACCTGTCTTTAAAACAGATCCATGGATAGTGATTCAACCACTTCCCTGGGTAGCCAGTTCCAGTACCTGATAACCTTTGTGGTGAAGAGTTATTGCCTAATGACCAATCTAAAACCTCCCCGGTGCAAGATACCAGGGTTCAACTAAGAGGCTGTTCCCTTCTTCTGAACATCGATAATAAAAATATAATACTTCCAATTTCAGCAAATTCATATTCTACCCACCTGGAGAACTGGGATTGGTTCCTAGATAGTTCCACAAAGAGTAATTTGAGTAGGAAAGAGGAAGCTGTACACCCAAGTATTTCAGGTCAATGCTCATTGTTGGGTCCACAGAATTCAACTTCAGTCCCACTACAAGAGGCAAGTATCAGTAAACGTCTCAGTGTAGGCAAGGTATGAGGAAAAAGTCAGTCAAGAAATTAACCAAAAAAAACCCCTTTAAGTTATATACAGGCTTTTCTACCATTCACTCACCATTTTAAGAAACTTGAAAGAGAACTTGAGTAACTCATAACTGTTACTTATGCTGTATTTCTAGCAGGTATACATTAAAAAGTATTTCAGGGAGTTATAGAACATTTAGTTTAGTTCTGATGACTCCTGAAGTTTCCACAGAAATCCATTAATGTTCATTAATGTTCATTAATGTTCTATTAAACGAAGTGCCAGTGCTGTAATAATTCTCATAGGTTTTATTTGATATTGTAGAAGTCAGCATCCTTTATATCCTTGAAGGCTATAGCTACTCCCTCAACCCAATTCAGCTGACTACGTGATATTTCATATCACTACCTAAATTATTGATCCTGCCAGTGGTTCTTAACATAGCTTCCTTCTTTACTGAAAGCTATTATTGGGCAATAACGAATACCACACACCCTTCAGTTTCAACCAGCAATAAGAGACAAGAATAAACCACATTTTAATTCTGAAGAAGAATATATGTGTGTGTATATGGAAATTATGATATAAATCAAGTTGTGTTTCCACAGTGCTCTCAAGACTAGTTCATCTAATGATCCAGATCTCAGTAGGTTGGTCTTTTTCCCAGGCCTGGCACTTAGCAATATTTTTTTTAAAAAAAAGCAGGAGGGAAATCTACTATGTAAGCGATACATGCTCTTGATGCCACCACGATTACTAACTACCTGTAACAACTTACTTGATCAACTCCCTCAAAATACTCAAATTGAGAGAATCTACGTGGTCACAAAAGTTATTGTAGCCCATGGCAAAATGAATATAGCTACAGAAACGCCAAGAAAAAAGCAGCTAGTAACTTGACTCAGTACCTTTTTCAGATAATATTGTTAAACTGAATTCAATAAATTATTGTTCTCAATCACATTCAGCTTGCAGTCTAAAGCAGAGAATGACTGTCTCTGGTTTTGGCTACAGAAACACAGAAATGTTGCTCCTGCTGACAAAAAGTCTGAAATTCATATATTAAATGTAAGAGTTTAGAATCTGAAAGTGTATGACCTGACAGTGCTCAGGACACAATGCATTATTTGCATATACAGTAGAAACCTTGTGTTGGTGGTTGCACATTTATGCTCACAGGTAGCAAGACAGTGATCTGATTACTCACAGCCTGAAAAAAAATCGGCATGGAACAAATGTCATGGTTTAAATGGATATCATTATCAAAGACTGTCTAGCAAAATATAATTTTCAAGCCTACATAAGGAAAATGAACAGCAAGTCAATCCAGCATTTTGTACAAAACTAGGTCAAATGCCAAATGTTAAGATCCCATCAATTTCTTTTCAAACTCATTTTTTAAAACACTGGAAAGAGCACACTTTTTTTTTACTTGACACTCCATTTGAATTATTTGTTCACCTTCAAAAACAAGTCTAGCTTTGTTTAGCACTCAAACAAAAATAAGAACATCACCCATACACAAAACTGATTATTTCAGTTCACAATCATCAAAGTATAAAACACCCAGACAAAAACTAGATGATGACGTTGACAAGCGCAACATGGAATGAACACAGATGGCCTAATGAGAACAAATGGTAATAGTAAGTATATGACAGTACTGACATCACCACACAGGAATGTATTTATTAAGATCATCCCCAATATTGCTAAATTTCAGTTGCCATAATCAAACAGAAGCAAATGAATCAACTACTTCACAACTTTCTTCTCCATCAGATGCAACTGCTAAATCCGAAATATGCCTGACAACAGTGCTTTTGATTTTCAGGAATAAGGGATTTAAGTTATCTCAGATACAAGAGGCATCCCATAGCATGCCAGCAAGAGCTTTCCTTTCAACACACTCAAGTCAAATTCCTTTACTTCTGAAGCATCTTCTTCCTGCAGTCCTGCTGATTTTAAGATCTATAGACAGCCTCAACCACCATTTTCTTCACAAATCAGCCACAATTGCAGGATTCAGGTACAGCTCCAACACATCATCAGTGATTCTCAAAAAGAAACTTCAGCTTCTCAACTATATTATCTAAAACCAAAAGCAGAATTAACATCAAAATTGCTATGACCACTTCCCATACTGCTATGTCTCTACCTGTTCTGTAGTAGATAACAAGGAGGTATTAGTCCTGATCTGCAGCCAAAAAACTTTGGAGAACAAGCACCAGAATCAAGCAGACTAATGAGGCTGCATCAAGTAGCAAGATGCTACTTAGAACCACTAAGTCTGGGAAAAGATATAGTCCTTAAGTTTGTTCTAGTGGCATTCCTCAGTCACCTCCTTATGTCTTGTTGATAATGCAAAGAGAGAAAAAAAAACACCAACAAAAAACCGCCAACAATCTCTCCCTCCGTTAACATCACTGTGTTTGCTCCCTGACCTTAAGTCTACAATGGAAGGGAACAGATCTGTAGCTTTTTGGAAGGTGGAAGTAATTTGAATAAACTGATTCCAGTTCACATGCAGTGTCTTAAGTCTAACAATCCAAGTGTATGTATCACAATTCACTTCACAACTTCACCAAATTATACCTGTAACTCTCTGTAGTAATGTTCTTGATGGATACAGTCTTCACATTAACTTCCTCTCCTTCTAAAAATTAGACAGGTGGGGGTCATTCTCTTCATTGCTGAACTACAATTTCACCATTCAACAAGCTCACCAAGTAACATCCAACACTAGAAATGAGTCACAAGCTTTCAAAAAAGTAAAAATTCTTCAGATCTCCCTTTTCTTAGCCTGACACTTGACTTTTCTTGTCCATTTTGCAGTATCTGTGAACTGCTCACCAGCCTTCAGAAGATACCACACATTTCACCACTAATTTAGAAGCTGGAGGAAAAGCATGTGGGTTTCACACGTTTCCAGTTGCAGGATCATCCCATGAGTAAAATAGCCACCACTACTGCTGTGGCTGCCAACATACCATAGTTTTATTACATTTTTTTTTAGGTAAAGATAACACCTGGGAGACAAGAAGCATAACCCCAAGAAGCCTTAATGTTGCCATAGCATTTGCTTATTAGCAGCTGACCACAAAAGGGATTTTGCCACCATTTTTGAAATACAACAGCATACACAGACCAGTGAGGGCAAGTTGGCCAATGGGTTCATTAGAAATAGGGCCACCTATTTCTGGAATCATGGGAGTGGAAAACTGCATTATAAATCCATGATACAACTTTCAACACTGATGCTTTACCACCGAGCTAAAGCCTGTCTGGAGATAGGTCTTGTTTCATTTCCACAACACCCAAAACAGAGTTCTAAGAGTCCTCTACTACCCTTCTTATGATCTTTTGGCAATGGTGGAACACAGGAATGTGAGCTCAACACCTCCAAGATGCAAAGGCATTCCATTAAGCAGTTACAAAAAAATGATAACCTAGTTCTTATCATGTCTCATGCATTAACCATTCAAGATAATCCACGGTTCTTCACAGCAGAAGCTCTTTGAGGACCCAAAACACTCTAGTATCAGAGTCCAGATCAGTATTTGGAGTCTCACCCCTACAGCATCACAGTTTTATGTTTGAAAAATTCAGGGCCAGAACATCAGGAACATGAGGTACAACAATGCCATGTCGATCAATTTCTTCTTCATCTGCTCTGATGCCCACCTTAATGCCATCAGTGTCAGGACTACTACTGCTGAAGACTTTCAACATCATCAGGAGATAACTACTGTTGTCAATATAACTCCGCTGTATTGACCCTTGCGCTTCTTCCATCTGACCTCAGTATAATCTCATATATAAACAAAAGATTACAAGCCGTAACAGAAGCACCTTGCTTAGCCCTCTCATGTGGCTAGTAAACCTGGATCTACAGCCATTCAAATAAGGGCTCAAACAGGGCAAATGCAGTCTTATTTAAGCATTTCTGGTTCTCTAGCTCCTCTACTATTGGGAAATGGCTATTTTCTATGAAGGAGTAATATCAAGACCATCTGCTCTCCATAAGGACTAGCTAATTACAAAACAACCATTGCCTGGAGTTTTAAGGCTCAGCATCTTCTGAGAGGGGCATATGACATACAACCTCTTGCTTTGCTGTTGGAGGTTCAGGATTCATCTTTTTGCCTCTTCCACCTCTTCTAGTTTGAAACACGAATGCCTGAAAACTAACACATCTTTATTGGCTGGTCAGAAGTACTTCTAAAACTTCCAAGAACCAACTGGGTCAGACATCACAGATTCTCTCTTATTGCCACAAGTGGCAAAAGGGAAACTGAGTTTCACATAAATTTCCTTTTGCATGCTCATATTTGTACGTACACACCTGTACACTTTCCTGTGTTTGAAAAAAAATTACCAAAATTAGATCCCAGCTGCATTGAGCATACACAGTATCACATCCAGTAGGAATTAATCAACTCATTAAGTACAATATACAACCAGGTACACTGTCCACTTACCCTCCTGAAGGCTAGGATGTATTACTTGCTTATGCCTCAAGGTCTTCAGCTCTTCCATCAATTCCTTTTCCAGTACTTGTATTCTTGCTTGACAATCTACTCAAAAAAATAAAAAGACAGACACGGGAAAAAACACTGCCATGCAAAAAATTACTTAAATGATTAGTTTTCCAATATGCCTTTACAAATTCCCTTATTGCAAGGAACAGCCATTTACAAAGAATACAACACTGTACCTGGATCACTGGTAGTCAACAAGGGAGCCTGAAGATTGTGTGACTCTTCTCCCCCAGTTCTGTCAACAGTGTGAATGTCAAGGGCTTCCTACATACACAAAGAGCCTTGAATAAGCATAAGATACCTTAAAACACTGACTTCGGTGCAAGCTAGGGCACATCAAAATACCACTGAAATAATTCAAATTATGCAATTGTTTAATAAATGAGTATGCATTCTTTTATGCAGAACTCTAGACCCTGCTATTTCTCCCCAAATTGCTAAGTACCAAGAAAATCTTATCATTAACATCGGGACAACATAACAACAGATTAGTGAAGAAGCCATAAATTTCAAAGCTTACTTTAAAAGAAAACAAACACAAAACATTAGGAAATGTTCTTAATTTTACCCAAAATAGGTTTTACCTTTGATGCAAAGGACACAAAAAGGACTCCATCAACATCTTCAAGGTCTGGCTTAACATCTGGAAGGATATTCCCAGGTCCCAGAGTGGCGTTCTTACTACTTGTTATTACAGTTTTCCCTATAACTTTAGGTGGTCGACCAGCCTTGGACATTTTCAGCTTCCGTGGCCTTCCTCTTTTAGTTGTAACTGATGATAGGGAATTTTGATTGCTACCAGAGCCTTTCATGGACAATGGATTCTTCAGTATACCAGGCCTTTTTCTTCCACAGATCTCTTTAGTTGAGAAGTGACAACTTACTGAGCCCCTGAGATTAAAATTAGGTGATTTAGATAGTGTCCACTGGGCCTCTCTGACTGAAGGGTATTTCTGTGACATTTTACTCCCAGAAGATTGTTTTTTCATAACCATCTCCTCAGTTTCAGTAACTGTGCCAGAGCAAGAGCCTTTTTGATTTTCAAAACACACAGGCAAGGAGTCCAGCACTACACTCAAAGGGGATTTCTCCCTCTTGCAAGAGGAGAGCATGGTCTGTGGCAGCTCAGATATCTTCACTGTGCTCTTTGTGACTGCACAAGGTTCCAAATACACCACAGGCATCTTCCCACTATCCAGTTTTAACATTTTTGCTTTGGCAACACCTGAAGGACTGGTTAGCACACGCTTCCGAGATCCGAATTCTCCATCAATTCCATCTGTTTTACTGCACCTTAACAGGTGTTTTTGTACAACGGGATCATCATCATCATCAGTGTTGGAATACTCATCAGTTTCTTCATCTGTGTTTTCCTGTTTCACATTTACTCCTTGTGTGCAAATATTTGACCCATAGTCATAGTCATCCACTGGTTCCTCTTTAATGACTACATTAAAGTGTCCATTTGGGTCCAAAGGTGATGCCACACGGGAACTGCTTTCATAACTGCTAGCAATGGGACTGGGATGGGAGGGAGGGGACAAAAACAAAACAACACAAGATCTTTATCAAATCTCTTTCTTTTCCAAAATTCCATCAACTCCCACAATATTAGATTACATATTGTAAAAAGACTTCCAAACTGCCCCAAGTCTGCCAAATAACTTGTCATGTACAAGCTTACATTTTCAGAAATAAGCACTAAAAAAACTGTCACAGTTAAAAACAATCCAACTTCTTACACAAAGGCAGCAGAATAATCTCCTTTCCTAGTAATATCAGGGTGATTATTAGCACTTTTTCCCATTTAAGGCTCAGCATGAACTCATGGTGAGCTATTGTATTTAAATGCTCAGAAGTGGACTTACTTTGCTGTGTATCTCATTAAGTTACTGTACCGAAGCCATTGCCCTTGCAAATAAGAAGCTGAGTGAGCTCTTAATAAACTTCAATTTATATGATTTAACTAAAATTTTAGTTAATGAATCCTAAAGCCACATACAGATAATCCCTAAATTCAACTGTTGTCCAAATGGTTACAAAGGATGTTAACATCCTACTATATTATGTTTCATCTTTCACTAAGCCTGAACATTAACCTAACTATAATTTGACGCACCACGCATTAGACACTGAAGATGAACAGTGCAGCCAGTTACACTCTGATGATGGGTTTCTTTGAGGGACAGACACACCCGTCTAAAAATTGCAGTCAGCAGTTTTGTTGAGCTCATCAGCAGTTAGCTTCCAGTCATAAGAGGAAACAGCTAAGAAACTCATATCCACGATGAATCTCACAGAATAGTAGTCAGAACTTATTTACTAAGAGTATCAGATAGCATTCCAATACTCCCTTTACATTTATTTCATAAGATACTATATACATCTGTGCTAAATTATTATTCAAACTGTTAACCTTATTTTATTAACATTTTAGTAACATAACAATTCTTGTTAATGTTAATTAATGCTAGCATAATTTCAAATGTAACAACATAATTTTAATCACAATACATTATACATAAAGGGAACATTGCTTTATATATATTGTGTGCATGTGTTTTATTATTATTATCCACCCATCTTCCTTTAAAGAATGACTATGCTTAGTTAAACCCCTGGCTGCAACTGAGGGAGGGAAGATGAGGAACAAAAAGCTGTTTCCACCTTGTACAGACTAAGGACAAAAGCTGGGACACTTAAGAGTTGCAACATGGGACTCCATGGGAGTCTCCAACTTATGGAGAAAAAGCTGCAGAGTTAAACCAGGGAGCAGACAGTCAGACAGATTTATATACTCACCTATAACATTCCTACGAACAAGACAGAACCTATTTAGAAAACTTGCTGAAATCCAGAACGCTAAGTAACCAGAATGAGGCTGGAAGCTAACACCCGCCTTGTGCAGGAACAGCAAGCAGCAGGATGATGGCATACCACTCCTGTTTTGTCCACTGTCTTCTCTGGACAACGAGTTTCCTGTTACAAAGCTTCTAGTGCTCATTTAATTAAGAATACCACACATAAGATTAAAAAGCCTTTCTTCTTCAGCAAACTTACTTACAGAGAAGTTCTAAAACAATCCACTTATACGCTATGGACATCTCAAAATCCTGTCATGTTACAGCTTAAAGATTCATTCAGTACAGCATATCCACAAGTGAATGTTTTAAGTATATCTGAGCCATCTGCCCACCTATCTTAAAATTCTTTAGAATAAAGAGAAAAACACTAATAAGTTTGCTGGCCAAGAATAAACTTCTCATCTTAGTTCTACTGTTTCCAGTTGGAAGGCCAGTAAAGCTCGGACTTCTCTAGCCATTTTCCTTTATCTGCTGCAAGATATATACTCAAGATAAGGATCATCCTACTGTTAAGAATCTGAGCAGTATCCAAAACAAAGAATCCCTCCTGTAATGACATTTCTAGGCACAAATGTTACTTTAGTCAGCATACTGCAACTACCAGCCAGATGATAAGTGTGTGGTATCACCTGTATGAGTGAGATCAAGCACTTGCACAAAATGCTGAGCAGCAATTTTCTAGATTTTTAAATCCAGATAAAATTATCAACTTTTCAAACAATAAAAATGGTGCTTTTTTAGCACTGAAGTAATTTTACTTGGCCTTTAGTTTGTGAAGTTATGTGCAACACAAGCAGTATCAGAAACTTCTCTTCCATGGGAAGATGAATCATATAAGTTTGCCCTCTCAAAACCCTCAGCTTAATGTGAGACCAGCTAAAAATGGTGAAATAATGTCTTACCTAGCTCCTTCTTTGCCCAAAGTGGAACACTGCTTATATTTAAGTAAGCTTCTTTATAACTCACGTAATATATTTGGTACTATCACAATATAACAGTAAAGGCAGAGAACTAATTTTCCTGCATTTTTCCAAACTAAAAACCATTTTTAGTTGCTCATTTATTGAAAGTACTGAAATACACTTATTTTTTCAGGTAAATCATTTTAAAATGCAATTTCTTTTGGAATTAATCTAGCAATCCGTGGCTAAGGTTTAAAGGACAACCTCTTGCCTTTCTCTTCAAAGAGGGCAGCAAGGAGGGAAGAAAAGTAAACTATCAGACTAAGCACAACACAACTGAATTATAAAAACAAGACTACTGGATCATTTAAAAAATCCCACTGTATTTGTAATTTTGAATCAGGAAGTTCAAAAGACCTTAGAAGCAAGAAGGAGCACCCTAGCCTGTAAGACTTAACCAGTAAAGCTTACTTGTAGTTCCCTCTTTGCACCCAACACCTCAGTGGCTCCAGGCATAAGCACTTCGATAGAAGTGTCCACAAGTCAAATTAAACACTTGTTTTCTTTACAACACACCTGACAAAACTAAACATGCTATAATGCCACAAAAAAAAAGCCTTTGCATTAGCTTGTATAAAGAAAATAGTCCTGTATTTCCGAAGTACACTAATAATTCAACACGAAAATTCTTCTTCATTATATGCAACTTTTTACATAACACCATGCTTAAAAATGTCACAAAAATAAAGCACTGGTGAGAAATATCATGCACAACAGAACTAGGAACTACACTTCCTTTAGTGAACATTATACAAGAGACAGCAGCCTCCAACTTCTGTCTCTCAGACAAATCTAAACTCAGCAGAAATCACTGTCCTGCATGAAAGGTAGTTCCTACCAGCTACTGATAATAGCTTCTCTCTGACCAAAAATCCAAATTGCCCAGTACTTATTAAGAGACAAATATGTAAACATTAATGTGATCAGTTTGATAAAGAAAACTGCCACTTGCTCAACACTATCCATGAAAGACTGACCTATTTAATAATAGATTTTAACTGCACAGCATGAAAACACTGCAAACAGAAAGAGACCTGAAGGAAAAAGGAGAACTAACATTCTGAAAAAGCCCAGCACATAAACATTACTGCTGTTGCCTGGAGAAGATCAATTTTTCCAAGTACAGAACCTGATTTTTTCACATAGATTACAAAAAACCAAAACAAAAATCTGGACAATGCTTGAGGGTAGTTCCAGGACTGTGGCAGCATTCCTTCATCAAATCATGGATACTTCCAAACTCAGAATAGGGAAATACCTTTTACAGGCTTCCCCTGTCCGCACAGCTTTTAGTATATTTCAGAGATAATTTGTCTTGGAGGTGAAACCAGGGAAGGCACATAATTTCTTTGTATCCAAAGCACATTAAGTCTGCTAACTTGCATCAGCTGTTCTTAAGGAAGGTCCTCAAGTCCTTAAAAAGATGGCTTTTATTCCTTGGGAAAGAAGGGAACCAAAAAACACCAAACCAAACAGTTTCATAAATAATTTGCTTCAATGGTCATCTTCAGGCAAACAAAATGATCAAAATTTTAACTTTTACAACTGCAGCTGGTCCCAAGGGGAAAAAAAATCACTTTGAAGGCACTTTCAGCATTTATTTTCAGAGCTTTACTGCTTTAATTCCAATATGCAGTCATCTAAACACTTCTCCATGCTGTATTCTTAGGAATTAAAGAGTGACCATCCTCTCCGAAAGCAGCATACCTTCAGCCTTCAAGATGGGTTTCTCTAGAACTTACAGCATTTTTAGGGACTAAATGTACAAGACATTTTACTTCCTAATACGCTGACACTGGAAAATACTGCTAAAGAAAGGTTAGGGCACTCTAGATCCCAAACAATTCTAGTATCCTTACAAATAATTACAACAAAACTCAATAGACTTGAAGAGCAGAGAACTTTGTCATTCAAAGTTTTTCAGTTACTCAAAAGGCAAGGAAATGCTTTCTGCAAGGCAAAGATCAAACATAGTATAGACAGGCTCTCAAAACACACTAGATGGCTTTACTAATGTTTGTGTGAATAGAACGTTTCAAAAAGTCAATACAGGATACACATGTAGATATAAAATTACCATAGAGTAAAAGAAGGTCTTAACAGCCTAACAGTCACTCTGAAGTACTTCCCTAGGTACAACTTCCCTTACTTCACAGCAAACGTGAGGCAACTGACTACAAACAGGAAAGCTACCTCATACTACTTTGTGGAACAAAGTTATTCACACAAGCAGTTACTGACCAAACAGTGGCATCCTGACAGTTAAAAGTGCTTGGTAGCAATCCCTACTTGTACCCAACCTAGATATCCATACCCATCACACACCCTCACCCCCACCTGGTAATGAAAATTGAATATACAGAGACAACATGTCTCTGTGGCAAACAACTAAAAAGAAAAGCGATGTTTTGATAAGTGCATGTGCCCTGTTTAAGACTGAAAAATCAAATTTAATCTTTTAAGATGCTAACAGGGTTAACAGAAATCACTCTACACTCCTTTACAAATGGAGTTAAAGTAATATAGGAAAAAATACCAAACACTTAAACGCCATACACACATTAGAAAGTCCAGACTGACAGACGACTGCTTAAGCAAAGAAAAGTTTTTAATACTAAGTGTTCTGCTATTTCAGGTCAGGCAACCTTTGGTTGTAAATCTGTATACTGAACATCTTATTCAGTGTTTTATCAAGCACTCCACTCAATCAGTATTTGTGCTATATGTAGTATGGAACCCACCTTTCAGAGACTTCTTGTTTTAGCTTTGGCACATCACCTGAAGACAGGTCAGTGTCCAAAAAACTCAGGAAGTCCCTTTCTGTGTTAAAGGACTCTTTGTCCAGATCAATATCTGATGAGTTTTGACCAGTGAACGAAGAATCTAAACTTCTCTGATGCAAATCTAATGCACCAACTTCAGCAGGGTGAACACAAATGCTAGGACTGCTAAAAACATCACCTCCTTCCAATTCTAAGTTATTGTTTTGTTTCACATCACGTTGAGGTCGACTATTCAACCCATCATCTCTGAATCCTTTAGCAAAAGGATTGTAATCTATTTTAAGCTGGGTAATCTGAATGTTCTGGTAGGCTGTAACTGCGAAGAACTCTGTCTGAGGAAAGGTAAATGTATGGACATTAGGGCCATTGAGCTGAATGACTTCTGTGGCTTTATCTGCAGGCACCAAGTGAAGTCGTGGCAGATAACGGTGCATAGAATGCAAGATTATATGACCCTCCTGGTCCAGGGTATTGTTGGTAAGTTTGAGTTTGTAGAAGGATACTGGCTGATGCATCCAGTACTGGCCAGTGGAAGGGGATTCTGGATGAATAAACACTCGCCCAAGAACATGTGGTTCTGCCTTCCCACTAGGCTCCCACCAACGGCCATTCCACTTGTAGCGGTGATTGTCCACAGGGGATATGTCCATGACTAGGATGTACTTCTGACTGGCATCCAGACCTCTAATCCAGTATCGACAGTATGGGAACATGCGCCTCCCCTGCTTCGTCAGAATCATCTCTGTGTTGCGATGGTAGAACTCATTCCACATATTGTTGTTATCCAAGGTAACGGTAATGCCCCCTGAGACACAGTCAGCTGGGAGGCAGGTCTTGACTTTGGATGTTATTGGAGTTAATACACTGCTGGCGAGAGCACAAGCATCACGGTTTGCTACTAGGATTCCTTGGTCACCTGTACCATTTCCCTGCTGCTGTTTCAAGATCACAAAAAAAGCAGGCGCTGCACCAGACACAGTCCCACCATCCCGGCTACCCAAGACAATCTGCTGTTTCTCCATGATGAGCACTCTTACAAGCTCTCCAAACAAATACAAATTCTATACAGTTCTGATAATCTTCTCTGTGTGTTCACCATTCTGGGAAAAAAAAAGGAAAACAAGGTTAAAATTATTAAAATGCTCTCCACAAAAGTAATTAAATCTCATGAGAAATCCTTTTTGTAGCAGTTCTCCTCATTAAAAACTGAGGATATACTGTAAAATCCAGCACAAATAAGATATGTCAAATCAAGGCTGCTTATGTATATATACAATTTAGGCCTTATAGGCATGGGGGCTACAAAACCTTTAAACGCTGTTTTCATATAATTCTTTGTCACAACAGGACTCCTTGCTTTGCTGGATATTTCAAAATGCTCTTTGTTCTAATATCACCTCAACTCGTAAGGTCATTTACTTAATATTAACAGCACTTGGTAAAATGTGCAGTTTTCAGAAGAGCAAATGGTACATCTCTGACACAAAGGCAGAAATCATTTGCTCTTGCCGGAAAGACTTCTCTGAGACCCAAAAGAGTTAAAAACATTTTCCCAATTTTTTTTTAATTAGAAAAGACTACGTTTGTGAGGTTGGGATTTCTTTGCTTGCCCCACCCATTCCCAACTCAAAAATTTCTTAACATCAATGGAAGGCAGAGACAAGTAATAGAAAGGGGAAAAAAAATTGTTCAAATTGATAAGCTTTGGGTAAAAATAGAAAAACTAACACCCCAAAAGGCCATGCAGCTAAGACCAGATGGACAAATGTGAAGCACCAATCTTAGCTATCTTTATCTTCTAAATGACAGAAATAATGCATATCAAATAAGGACATATTGTACTTTCATGATGAGCCTCATCACTGTTTAGAAAACTCAAAAAAGTTACCTTTATCTGCATATACACTATTCCACTTTAATGTGTTTACCTCAAAGGTTAAGCATTGTGTCAACACTCTAGACAAACTTCACTTTCCAAGCAGCTTGCACATGTCTCAAAGTGAAAATTTAATGTAAGTGCTGCTGGTAATTCACAAGAACACCATCTCCACATTTAGATGTTTATGTTTTGCTCTTTAAGATATATGGAATACAACACTGACAAAAATAAATCGATTCCTGAATCAAATGTCTAGTTGGTGGGAACGAGAGAAACGTGAACCACCATCACTTGCTGCTCAAAACCAATCACTTTTTCCCAGCAAATCAACTCAAATTCATGAGTTTTAAGTAAACAAAGTGTTCAATAAGACATATTAATTTTGCTAGGACACTGCCACTGTAGGGAAAAAACATTCCACTATGCAAACCACCCACCACACATACTTGGGAAATTATCTCAAAGCTCAGGAGGCAAGAAATTTATATTCCATGATAAGTGTTCTTGACATCTAGGATATATGATATCTACCTCCACCTTTTAAACTTTGCATTTGGGGGGAAAAAAAAACCCCAAATCTGTTCTCCACCGGTTTCAAGATCTGTGATGTTACAAGATCTGGCTTTCAGTTTTACTTTGAGGAGGAAACGCTATCCCACAACCACCCATCCACTCAGGACTACTGAACAGAGTCTAGAACAGAAAATTCATTATCTGTTCCAAATGAACTTTGTATTTTCCATTTTAAGAACGCTGCCCTGCTTTTTCAATATAGTACATCTTATGTCCCACCAACATAAAAAGCTATCACCCAAAAAAGCTTTCTCGTGTTCATCTATAAAAACAACAGAAATAAAACCATCTATTAAAAATAAGATACACAGACTAGGAAGAAAGAAACCAGATCCTAAGTAGTATGCAGCTTTCCGACAACTTACCCTCTGACTATACACGTGCAGCGTACTTATAGAGATACGCTTATCCTGAAATCAGTTCACATTCACATTGCATAATATACTTAAAAATTGTATTAGCTCATGAGGGAAATAAACCAGAGTTCAAATCACTTTGATACTATAAGATATGCTGAAAGCCTGCAACTTTAAATTTATTTGGGGTAGAATTTACATGTGCCAGAAATAAATCCAAAAAAGCTTATGAATCATGTAGTCAACAAAACATTTATGCATACAAAGAGCTACTGAGTCAGTTTCTAACATTTAGGGTTCCTATATAGAATCGTTGTAGTTATTTCTACCATAAGCATGGCTCACAGTATCAAGTCAGTCCAAGATGTGTGTGGTTACAACGTGAACATGTGCAATTACAGTAGCCAAGCTACTTTATTTCAGCAGTAACACGATCCATTACGACAACAACTTCACACGTTTTTCTACACTCGGTCATGCTCACTAGCCTGTTTTATTATAGCAAGGAGCTTCGAACCCAGCACTTCCAGGAAAACGCGTGTTAGTGGAAGCCTACGTACCAATCAGCTTCAGATATTTCAATTTCTCTACCCACACGCAGATCTTGCATGTCAGAAGCAACATCTAAGGAGGCAGCACTAGCCAAAAATACTAAAAAAACCACTCCAAGTTGCACCGAGGCACGCTAAAAGCACAGATCAGGAGAGAAGCCCGTTTCAAGGAAAAAAAAAAAAAAGCCCCAAAACAGGAACACGCAACAGCCCAACATGCAAACGCTCCCGCGGTTTCCGCGCATAGGCTCCCGGCTCCGTTAGGCGCCGATGCCAGCGCCACCGCCGCCCGCCAGAGCACAGCCGCGCTCCGCACGCGCGGGGCCGCCCCGCGGCCACAGGAGAGCGCCCCGCCCGGGGCAGGTGGCGCCGGGGGCCGAGCAGCGCGTTCGTCGCCGTCCCTCCCCCTCCCTCCCTCCCTCCCCCCAGGCGCGNGGCGCGGCCCCGCGGCCGAGCCTCGCGTCGCCGCGGCAGAGACCCCGCGCAGGGCCGGGCCCCGTCGCCTCGTGGCCGCGCCGGGTGTTAATTTTCGCGGCTAGGGAGAGGCGGGCGCGGCGGGGGGCGGGCGGCACCCACGCTCCCCGGTAGTTACCGTGCGGCGAGGCGAGGGAGCCCCCAGCTCTTTCTCCTCACGCGGACCGTGTGTCCGCCAGCTGGGGACAACGTGCGTGCGCACCGCAGTGACGTCAGCGCGCCGCGGCGCGCGCACGCGCGCAGGCGTCCGACGGCCCCCTCCCTCTCTCCCTCCCGCCTGCCCGTCACGTGCCCGCGCCGAGCGTGGGGCCCGGCGACCGGGCCAGCCCGTGCCTCCCGCCGCGCGCGGGGAACGTTCTCGAACGCGCGCGCCGCCGAAGNGCGCGTGTCCGGCGGCCGCCTAAGGCGCCAGATCGACCCCGTGGCTTCACGCGGACTTGTCGCACCCCGCCCCCGGCGAACCGAGCGGCCACGGGCCGGCGTGCCGCGGGGACATAACAGAGCTGGCTCGGCAGAGCCCTTAGGGCCTCCTCGCCCGCAGCACCGAGGCGCCCCGAGGCCGGCGGCCTCCCCCTGCATCGTTTTGTAAACCAGGTGCTTCGAGAATGAGCCCGCAGGAAGAGAATCCCGAACGTTAAGGGAATTCACTCCCGGGGCTGCGCTGGAAACAGTGTCGATAAGGCAGGGATGTTTTCCTTCATAAAAAACAAAGGTCTTTTCTGCTTCCCGCACTGCCCCACCAGCAAGTAGACTGGAGGTGCACAAGGAGCTGGGACACAGACAAGGCAGCTGCCAGTGGATCTTCTGTGCCACTCAGAATCATGCTCAGCAGTATAAAGCTGGGGGAGGAAGGAGAAAGTGGGGACTTAGTGACTGAAATCATTTTGCTTTGCTTCCATGCGTGGCTTTTGCTTTGCCTATTGCATTGTATTTATCTTAACACACAAGTTTTTCTCACTCTTACCCTTCTGACTCCCTCTTCCATCCCACTGTGGGGGAGTGAGCAAGCAGCTCTGTGGGGCTTACCTGCCAGCTGGTGTTTAACCACGATACCTATATACTAGAGAAGATTGGTGTGGTAGAAGGGAAACACCTCAAATGCTGGCACTAGCAGTTTGGGAGAGAAAAGGGTTTTACTTTGGGGGGGCACAGAGAAAATAAAGGAATCGGAAGAAAGGAGACACACAAAAAAATCACAGGGACATGGCAACTCTTTTTGTTAAGGGTCACGTTCAGCCATGCTCTAAAACAGCTTCAGGTTCTCTTGGAATTTGTACAAGAAAAAGTCATGGTTAACAGCCCTGTGCTTTCATGTTTCATATAGCAAATGGGGAATAAGGGAAGAAAGGAGCCAATAAAGCATTCCAGTTTAGCTATACACCCTGGAGGGGATGGGGAATGGGGGGCAGGAACTCAACAAAGGACCTAGCTGCTGGGGGACCAAGGCAGTGCTATCAGCTCTGTGTGTATTCACATCTGTGTATCTCTAAAGGGCAAAGTCACTGAGCAGAGGATGTCAGGTAACCAGGGCAGTCCCAGACAGCAGAGATGAAGCAACTACCAGTCCCTGAAGCAGAACTGTGGCCTCATTGTGTGTGTGTGTGTATACATACACATGCACGCTCTCATTAGCAGACCTCCATCCTGCTCATAGAGGAAGGGAAGCAGGAAAAGGCTGTTGCTGCTATGTTCCTGAAGTATCTGTGTGTCTGCCTAATCTATGTGGTCAAATGTGTATACATGTATGCTCTCTGTCCCTGTACCTACCAGGAATAAATTTTCAGCTTTGCTACTGCTTATACCTGAGGGCACAGAGCTGCAGCAGCCTTATGCTGTCAAATCCAGCACACTATTTTTAACTTGAAAAATTCAATCAGGAGTAATTATACAAATGTAAAAACTAAGCCACATTGTCCAACACTGATCAGGAATAGTCCTTTTATACCTACAGCAACCACATATTAGGTATAGCCATCGTCAAGTTTTAGGGTCACAGGATACACGGGCACTGTTTTCTATTATGCAATGTTTCTGAACAGTGACAGTACAGAAGTGGGCCTTTCTTCTTCAGCTAGAGGGCCATTTGTGTGACTATAAGCAGCCACAGAGAACTGAAAAGTATACAGTTACACATTCATGGCCCACAAGCCCACGTGTCAGTGACATTAAAAGAAGCAACATCAGAGACTGTTGACACTGTCAGGCATTTTGATACCATTTTACCTAATGCAGGTAGAAGTGCTTGCCTGCAGCAAAAGCAGAACCTCTAGTTTATCAAGAGAATGGATTCATGGAAGTACCACAGACTCCCTGCAGCTTACAGCTGAAAAGAAACGGGAATACCGCACTAAAGAACTATTTCCTACTTTCAGCAATACAAATAGAATCACAGAACCACAGAATAGTTAGGGTTGGAAGGGACCTTAAAAAACATCTAGTTCCACCCCCCCTGTCATGGGCAGTGACGTCCCACTAGATCGGANGCAGGGCCTTCCTACCCTCCAGCAGATCGACACTTCCACCCAGCTTAGTGTCATCTGCAAACTTACTAAGGGTGCACTCGATGCCTTCAACCTGTTCCAGTGTCTCACTACTTTCATGGTGAAGAAATGCTTCCTAATGTCTAATCTAAATCTGCACCTCTCCAGTTTATACCAGTTCCCCCTTGTCCTATCACCACAAGTCTTTATGAATAGTCCCTCTCCAGCTTTCTTTTAGGCTTCTTTCAGGTACTGGAAGGTCACTATAAGATCACCTCATAGCCATCTCTTCTCCAAGCTAAACAGGCCCAACTCTCTCAGCCTGTCCTCATACAGAAGGTGCTCCAGCCTTCAGATCATCCTTGTAGCCCTGCTCTGGACCCGTTCCAACAGCTACATATCCTTCTCATGTTGAGGATTCCAGAACTGGACACAGTACTCCAGATTAGGTTTCACAAGAAAGGAAAAGAGGGGCAGAATCACTTCCTTTGACCTGCTGGCCACACTTGTTTTGATGCAGCCCAATATCAGGCCTCATTTGTGCTAACCACCAATTGCCAGTATAGAACTGAATACCTGCCCTCCATGATGAGAGGGAGTTACCTTATTCTAACTAGTAATGTGATGGTTGTCCTTGAAACGCTGAAATTCATGAGCAAGAAGTACCCTCTTCCCCAAAATGCTTCTTTCAGATATATTCCCCGCTTTACAGCGCCTTGAACTACAGTCTTCACAAACTGTATTTCACTGTCTGGTAAAATACATTTCTTCTTTCAGTAATGCCTACAAGCATAAAAAGCCAGATCGAGCCTACATACTACAAGTAACACTAACCTCGTAACTTTCACCAGCCAGCAGTCACAGAGNCCCACAGAGGCAGGCAGGCAGGCAGCAGAGCCCTAGTCTGGAAGTTTACTACTATGACCAGGCAGCTCTGACAATCATACAAAGTCCCAAGAAGTTTGGGCCATAAAAAAAAAAAAATGTGTTCTTCAGTCACACTTCTAACCTGCCTTCAGGAAAAGAAAAAAAAAAAGATTCAGTGAAGATTCAGTAAAAGATCTCCAGCTGGAGGGTTGAAAGACCCAACCTTTGCTAAAGATTTGCCTGTGGGAGATGTGGGAGAGCAACATACGTTGCAGACATAGCAAAGCCAAACATAACAGTTGCCAATTTGTGGAAAACATAAGAAGTGCAGATTGCATGCTTTCCAGTTCAAATACAAAGATGTCTACTGCACAAGTGGATACCCAACAGGACATTTCTGTCATACAGTATACTTTGAAAGGCACTACTAACAAAACCTTACTGGAACATAACGGGGGCTTTCAGTTCTCAAATTCACTAGCTAAACATAAGCACTAGCTGAAAACAACAGCTATCAAAATCAACTATGCAAACGTAACACACCCACAGAGGCAGGCAGGCAGGCAGCAGAGCCCTAGTCTGGAAGTTTACTACTATGACCAGGAAGCTCTGAAAATAAAACAAAAACAAAAGAAGTTTGGGCAAAAAAAAAAAAAAAAATTGAAGACCTGAAAATGTGGTGATGTTATAGTCAGAAGTGTTGTGCAATGTGCACACCAGAAGGGTTAAAACACAAAACCATACTTTCCTTAGCCAATGTTTTGCCACTATGGAGAATGATTAACACAATAGCACCCCACAAGACAGACTGTTAATTCTGAAATTCCAGTTTGGATTTAACTTCTTACAGGTATCTAGTCCCATTTTCTATACCATAACCAGCCTCACTGGCCTTCAGGGGCTTCTCCAGAGTACTGGCCTCCCCGAGCTGAATGTTTGCTCTAAACAGATGTCTTTAATATCTTGCAGCATCTCTGTCAACTCTGGATCCCTGTCCTTACAGAACAGAATCCCAGCCCAAATCCACTTAAAAAAAAAAAAAAAGTTCACATAATTTTCTTTATTATAAAGAAGTTGCGTGAATTCTTTAGCTGTAGTGAGGAAGTATAATCCAGCGTCAAGGAGATTAAAGGTGTAAATGGTGGCAGAATCTAGCTAAAAAGGGAGCTATTAAAAAAAATATTGCAAGAAATGGACTGCAGCAGGAAAAGAAAAAAAGGCAAGAAATCTGCTTTTCCAGATTATGTTTTCTTGCTTATGCAAACATACAAAACCATAGCACCAGCAGCACACAAAATGCACTATCCCCACAGCAAGTACAACATAGCTTATGCATCATCAGATTTTGGCCTGGAGCTTTAATTTACACCAAAGCCACATTACCTTTTTAATTACTTTATACTAAAACCAAATTAATTTCTTAAGGTTCAGAGCCCTTATTATCACAGGAGGAATACATGGTAGTTCAGGAAGAACTTCATCAACTGTCAGCTACACCCCTGCAAAAGCAGCAGCTTTGATTGGAGGAACAGGGCAAACACTTGTAGGGGAGGCGGAGGGAAAGACCTGCCTCACCTCTTCAACACTGATACTTTGCCACAAGAGCCTCAACTTTTGGTCACCCATAAAGTTGGTGCTTTGTTTAACAGCACTAATCCTGCTACATACAGTGCACAATATCCACTTGTTTTCCACCTGCCAAGAACTACACAAACTTCTGGGAAACATCAGAAGTCTTCCCAGCTCTGAAGACTGAAAAATGGAAACACACGTTCCATTTACATGAAGTATGAACCACCTCTGAGAGGACAGGGAGAAAAGTCAGTGTTCATGACAAGTAATTGCTCATTTTTTTACCTGTATACAATATGTTATTATCTCAACATTTAAAATAATGTTTTTTATGTCATTTCCTACATTTTATCAGAAAGACATCGATATTCCCACTACTCATGCATTTGATGACTGCTGTATTTTTTCCAATATGCTATTGTTTCAACAACTGGAAATTAAAGGAATAAAGCAATCTTTCACACTATTTGCCACGCAACACTGGCAGAAAGAACCCATAAGCAGCAGGAATAACGCCATTTCAATTAATTTCTCTCTCTTTATGGTGCTCTTGAGGAACATTTATCACACACATGGCAAATCTTCAGCTGGGGATCTTGTCCACATCACAGAAAAAAATGAGAGCAAAAAATAAGAAAACTTCAGCAAAACAAGTCAGGCAAGTAAAAAAAGCCCTCACCTGAGCTCAGGGCTATCTTACTCATTCTGCTATCTTCTTATAGTAATACTAATTGCTACAGTTACCAATATCTCATAAAGTTAGAACTGCCAGGGAATATCCATTCCCCTTTGAAGTTAATGTAAGAAAGAGAGTAACATCAATTAAAGTATCAGACTGTTGGCAATGCCTTCCAGGTTTATATCCATCTTCATTAGTGACTTATCCTGTGGTCAGGCAGACCACACCATATCTGCAGAAAGCATTGTACTGCAAGAGTTAGCAAAACACCACAATTCCATCGTCCCAAATACTTAGGTCACAATCTCGTCATTCTCTAAATTTGCTTTTCCCGAAGACAGTGACTTGTAGCAATGAATGGAAACACTTTTATGGTAGATAGGTTTTATCTGGCTCCCACATTCATTTTCTGTCTTTTATGCTGTTCACATCCCTTACTGCCTTTCTGTTTTGGGGTCAAATAAAAATGAAAAAAAAAGACTCTTCTGGTTGCTTTCCTCTCATGAAAACATTCATCATTCTTCTCACTCCTAAAATTCTTGCCGCATTCTTCCTTATCCAGTTCAGGAAAGGGATATAACAAGGATTTATCATAGGTACTAAATGAGCCAGAATCCAACAGTGAAAGCACATTCCATCTTTCTGTAAAGAGGAAAGAGCAACTCCACCATCATCATCTGATTCTTTGTGGCAAAGTCATCCAGTATTAGGAGAAAAAAAAAAAACCAAACCAAAATACCTCAGAAACATAAACCTAACACATACACACAAAAAAGACAAAAAAACATAACCACAACACACCCTTCACTATGGAAGAAGGTGACATCAAGTATGCTTTGCTGGTGTCACAGGTAATGGCACTGTCTCCTATGCGCATAGCATGGTTGAATTTTGTAGCAGAGCCTCTGCCATCATTGAAACAGCAAACAGACAACAGCCTTTTAGGCAAGAGCTCTTTCTCACTCCTCTGGGCAGAGATCTATTTCGTTGTGTTTGCAAAAACAAAGTTAGGGGCTTCTCAGTCCTTAGGAAATCAGGTTTTAAAAAGCCAACATACACAACCACATACTTTAGAAGCATTCTAGTTTATTTGAGTATAAATGAAGAAGTGGCATAAGCTCAAAGAGAAATAATTTTAATTTGTTTCTTTTTTTCGGGTGATCAAACAAGTTTATTCACAAGCGGGACTCAGTTGGTTTCCTTCAGTTCCAAGTCTCTCTCCCCCATGGCAGCCACAACAGCATCTGCACCAACACTGAATGAACAGTACTTGAGGTTAACAGCCAGCTGATGCCAAATGGAACCCAGAACTCGTCAGTGAATGAATGCTATCCACCTCTGCCAGACCTAAGAATTATACTTTTTACCCCACATAAGAACACATGTGTACACAAAAATGCTCACCCGCGGCAACATTTTTCAAGCTGAATCCATTTACTGTTCCAGTTCTCAATACAGATTCAATGGTGCTGCAGCAGAAGAGCAAGCAGCTGCATCGGGCAAAATATCTTAAAGGGGCAAGACCGATTCATCAGCCTGACCTCTTCTTTACACAACCTTCAAAGTCTGTAGCAGCTTCAAATCTTCAGGGCTTTAGCCCACTCCATTGAGTGTGATTAAAGACAACCCACGAGTTCGGACACCACCTCTTAAAACTGTGACTGCATAAGCTTTGACATCTTAAGAAGCGAGGCAAGAAACTCAGACCACATTAGTGGGAAACAGGTGGATGAAAGAACTGCAAATGCTCTACATTTACGGAGAGCACTGTAACATTTTTAACCCCCTTGTAAACCAGTTATCAATTATCGTGGTCCTTAAGGCCAACAATTACCACCAAGCCAGCACCACATCATAGAGTCATAGAATAGTTTAGGTTGGAAGGGACCTTAAAGATCATTTAGTTTCACCCTCCCTGCCATGGGGACCTCATCCAACCCAGCCTTGAAAACTTCCAGGGATGGGGCAGCCATAACTTCCCTGGGCAATCCGTGCCAGTTCCTCACCAATCTTATAGTGAAGTTCTTCCTTATGCCTACTCTAAATCTGCCCCTCTCCAGTTTATACCCACAGCTCCATGTCCTATCACTACAAGCCTTTGTAGAAAGTCCCTCTCCAGCTTTCTCGTAGCCCCTTCATGTACTGGAAGATCACTATAAAATCTCCTCGGAGCCTTCTCTTCTGCAGACTGAACAAGCCTAACTCTCTCAGACTGTCTTCATATGGAAGGTGCTCCAGCCCTCTGACTATCCTTGTGGCCCCCGGCTGGACACGCGCCAACAGCTCCATGTCCTTCTTAGGTTGAGGATACATCCAACATTGCCTTCCAGGAAGGCGCCGCAGCTTATGTACGGGCTCCCCTTGGCAGGAACCGGCAGTAACGACCCCGGCCGGCGGAGCCTGCGATCCCGCCACACGATGCCTCCTCCCGCTGCGCACCGGAGCGGCCTCAGCCTGGGGAAAGCTCGAAGATCTCCGAACGGCAGCGGACCGCGGGGCGGGGCCAGGCCGGGCCGGGCCCTGCCGACAGGTCGGGGCGGCGGGCCCACCCCCGCTGTGGGACGGGACCTGGGGGTCTCCGCTCCGGGCCCCGCCCGACCCTCGGCGGTGGCGGCGGCTTGGGGGGCGCTCGGTCCCTTCATCCGTCGCTTTAAAGCCCCAGTGGGGGCCGGGCCGAGCGGAGCGAGCGATGCGCCTTCCGCTCCCAGCGCTCCAAACGCGGCCGAGCGAGCGTGCGCATACGATTGGGCGGCCGCGGTCACGTGACGCATGCGCGCCTCGCACCACCTCCTCGAACGAGAACTTCACGGCCCGAGTGGGAAACGGGGCTGAGGGGGTGGTGGGGAAGAGGAGAGGGCCGGCTCCTACCTGGCTGCCCACGCGCCCCTCCCCTGTCCGCGCGCGACCTCTCGCCGTCCTGACTGGCCGCGCCCGCACGTCACGTGGCCCGCTCCCCTTTGATCGCTGCCCCCCCGCAACGCAGGCACCGGAGAGCGCGGGTGGGTGGCTGCCCCGCAGCTTCGCGACGCCCGCCAGCGCCGCGCAGTCGATTGGCCGCGGCCGCTTGCGACGCGATTCCGGTCCCTGCGCCGCCGCCCTTCCTGCCCCGCCCCGACGCGAGGCGAGGCGAACACGAGCCCCAGCGAGGAGCGGCCGCAGTGGCCCTCGGTGCTGCCGAGGGAAGCTCGGGAGCCGCGGCTCCGGTCCCCGGCGGTCGAGGAAGGGTTCGGGCGTGCCTTAAAGTGGTACGTGCCGTGGGCGAAGGGAATTGTTCGTCTGAAAGACGACCGGTTTAACGAAGAACAGAGCACCTTGTAGGAAAAGGACCTCTAAGAAGGACCTGGGCGTGTTGGTCGACAGCCGACTGAACGTCAGCCAGCAGTGTGCCCGGGTGCCAAGAATCATAGAATCACTAGGTTGGAAAAGACCTCTTGGATCATGAGTCCAGCCATTCCTGTCTGCCACCAAACCATGTCCTTGAGTAACTCATCTACCTGTCTTTTAAATACCTCTAGGGATGGTGACTCAACCATCTCCATGGGCAGCCTGTGCCAGTGCCTGATGACCCTTTCTGTGAAAATATTTTTCCTGATACCCAGCCTGCTTCCCCTGGTGTAGCTTGAGGCTGTTCCCCCTTGTTCTGTCCCACATCACTTGGGAGAGGAGGCCATCGCCTACTTCTTTACAACCTCCTTTCAGGTAGTAGGGAGCATTAAGGTCTCCCTTCAGCCTCCTTTTCTCAAGGCTGAACAACTCTAGTTCCCTCAGCCACTCCTCATAAGACTTGTTCTCCAACGCAGAAGAACATGGCCAATGGCATCTTGGCTTGTATCAGAAACTGTAGCCAGCAGGTCCAGGGAGATTATGCTGCCCCTGTACTCTGCATCAGTGCAGCTGCACCTCGAATACTGTGTTGAATTCTGGGCCCCTTGCTACAAGAAGGATGTTGAGGCTCTGGAGTGTGTCCAGAGAACAGCAACAAAGCTGGTGAAGAGTCTGGAGAAAAAGAAGGCCAACCGTATCCTGGGCTGCATCAGAAGCAGTGTGGCCAGCAGGTCAAGGGAGGTGATTCTGCCCCTCTTTTCCTCTTTTGTGAGACCTGATCTGGAGTACAGTGTCCAGTTCTGGAATCTTTAACTTGAGAAGGATATGGAATTGTTGGAAGGATCCAGAGGAGGGCTACAAAGATGTTCAGAGGGCTGGAGCACATGAAGACAGTCTGAGAGAGTTAGGCTTGTTCAGCCTGCAGAAGAGAAGGCTCTGAGGAGATCTTATAACAACCTTCCAGCACATGTAGGGGCTGTTTACAAAGGCCTGTAGTGATAGGATTAGAGGCAGTGGGTATAAACTAGAGAGGGGCAGATTTAGACTACACATAAGGAGGGATTTCTTCACCATGAGAGTGATGAGGCATTGGCGCAGGTTGCCCAGGGAGGTTGTGGCTGCCCCATACCTGGAGGAAAGGATGGATGGGATCTTGGGCAGCCTGATCTAGTGGGAGGTGCTCCTGCACATGGCAGGGGGGTTGGAACTAGATGATCCAATGAAGAAATTCCTCCTTTGTGAAGAATTTCCTCATTAAATATGTAATACATTTTTGAGAGATGAAATGAGTATGCATAGATCTGTAGCATAAAAGATGTGTGGTTTTCTTACTTGGTGTGTGTGTTTGTTTGGAAGAGCAATTCCCCACGCACCCAGTGCTGCAAATAAATAAAGAATACCTGCTTGATAAGGACCATCCAGTTGTTATTGTGTGGTTATCTTGGAATCCTTACTCAGCCACACCTAGCCTCCCACTTTTGTGAGAAGTACTAGAACGCAAGGGTGTTTGGAAGCTCCGTCCTTTGAATCATGGGAAAAGGGGCTCTTCTGCACTGCAGCACCCATTCAGGTGGTCACAGGAGCTGCATCAACCGCCTGCGGTGAAACATGGTTCATAAATGATTCCATGCCTTTATAGTGCTATTGGCCCGTGCCCAGCAGGTCTCCCTGGGCACACGTGTGTGCAGAGCACCCTCAGAGCAGCAACTGTGCTGATTGATGCCTGTGGTTGTGCGTGAGCTGAGAGAGCCTGACATATAACAGTTCTACAGGCCAGCACAGGAATGTGTTCATTACTGTACATAGAGACAAAGGGTGATGCTGGAGATGATTGCTGTCCAGAAATTCAGTATTCCCTCTGGGATAAAATAATGGAACAAATGGTGAAGAAAATTGGTAAACAACCCCCATGAGCTCTATGCAGCGCAGTAAGTCTGGGTGAACTTGCTGGCAACTGTAACCAATGGAGTTGGTAATACTCAGTTCCTAATCACCAAGAAGCTTAAAAATAGCTGTTCTCACCTACTTGATGAATATTTTTTTAGGAATCCATGTACAAAGGTTACAAACATATTAACCAGTGCAGAAGTTAAACCTTTGGTGAGCTTTTGCAACCTTGCAGCCAAGGTTTAGAAGTGATTAGGTGTCAGTGGAGTAAGCATTAGTGGGTTTAAGTCCTGTCTTTTTGAAGTTCATGAGCAGAATGAAGGATGGCCAAGTTTCAGCTGCTTCTTCAGAATTCCTGCTACTCTGATGGATGTGGTGCCCAATTCACAGCTGCAAGATGTGTTTTAGATAGCAGACCAAGGAAAGGGAAAGTCTCACAAAATGAAATTTACCAGTTGACATGAAATGTAGCAATAACGCAAACCCAGTAAAGAAGAAAGTAGTAATGCAAGGACAATCAAAGATGATGAGGCTCTGGACAAATGAAAGGTAACACATGCAGGGGAAGTAGGTAATGGATATTTATTTTTCAGGGGAAAACCACATTTTGACTGGAGCAATTTTGAAGGAAACCTGATGGTGTTTGTGAATATCAGAGAGATAAACCAACAGTGTGATACTGCTAAATGAAAAAGTGTTGTTTTGGTCTCTATGTGAAAAAAGCTATCCTTTATCCAAGGGAGGCAGATTTCATGACTGCTGTGCTGAAGGAGTTCCTATGCAAGTCAGATTTGGAAATCTTAATTTTGAAAATGGGCACTTAGTTTGAAGCAGATGCCCAAAACTATGGTGAAGTTTTGCAGAAAAATCACTTTGGTGCTCATTCCCTCTGCTTTTTTGTCACCTATGAACAATCTTTTCTTTGTTGGCTAATCAGGGTTGGTTTTTAGAAAGCTGAGTGTTGGGAAACTAGAGTTCATTACAGATTCAGGGAGCTTAAAAAAGCAAGAAAAAGAATATGCCTCCTCTCCCACTCCTTTCCTTTCTGAATAAAACCTTCACAGGGGAGAACTGGGGTAAGAGCAGTATCTGTTCTTCCAAGGCCATATCTGCCCAGGGACCATGCTGCTCTTCCATGTGATCACTTCACTCGGAGGTTTCCATTCACTATCCACTTCTCTCTGCTCCCCTGTTCACAGTTGCTCACTGTGTGTCTTTTTCCCTTCACTTTAAATCAAACCTCAACCTTTTCAGCTCTTCCATTCCTACCCATCCCAGTATGAGTGATAAAATGGGCCTGTAAATCCATTAGGAGAGTTCCCACTGAGAAACATATTTAGGAAATAAAGGCATATGCTTTAGAAAACTGAGCAGAAACAGACACATCCTCTTCTAGGAAGAAATTATACAGGTGTTGAGTGGGCTGAGCTCGTGGGAGGAAGGAAGTGTGATACAAAGAGAAAGGGCAGTGCTAAATCTGGTCTATGCCTAAGGCTGGGATTTTATTGCCAAACTCATTACCAGGTGTGTTTATTCCTGATGACTGCAGAATTCAAACCCCGATAAACCAATTTCGTTCCTCCATTGATAATATCCATTTATAATTAGTCATAAGGTAAAAATAATTACATTTAAACAAAAATAATTACAGTTAACAACCACCACCATCCATATGTTTGAAGTATGTTATTTAAATGCTTTAATCATTCAGAGTCTTAAAAATCTCAGAACAAAGGATGCAGCTTCTGGGCACTGAATGAGTCAGGATGATATGAAGAAAATAATGTGTGAATGTTTCATGTAACCAGCATTATGCACATGGGAGCCAGATTAAGATTGCTGAGATCATTGTGAAGCTGGCACTTACTAGCTTTCTAGTGTTGATTTTGCATCCCAAATAAGGACTTTCTTTTTGAATACTTGAAAAGGGTTCATTGATGGTGGCTGCTTTCTAAGAGTTCCTTAATGTTGTTTTAATTGGGCAATTATTTATTATTTTTAAAAAGATCAGTTGACTTGGTTACACTTGGAGCCACTGTGGCTGTGCATCATCTTCACAATTTAAGCCTGAACCTTCTCTTCATACCTTTCACCAGATCTGCAAAGGTAGCAGTGTGATTGCAAAGCCATAAAACCTCTTTTTTTCCAAAGCCCGAGGCCCGATCAGCTTCTGAGACTGGAGAGGTCATGTTAGGACAGGAGGAAAGGCCTGTCGAGATTTACTTAAATAGTTTTGCAAAGAAAAACAGCAAAGTGAAAGATCTGTCACTAGCTTTATAGCAGATGTTGTTTCAGAGATTTGGTAAAGCCCACCAGCTGTTCACTTGAGGTCTCCAGACTGCTTCCGCTAGTAGAACTTCCTTCTTGTGTCTTCCTGATCTGTTGGTGGTTGGTGGTGAAGGCACCTCTTTGTCTCTGGACATGTGTTAGAGCTTGCACCGCTGAGCTTGGGCTCCTGCTTTTACAGAAGACTGCAAGATGGCCAAGTTCTCCTCTTGTCAGGGGTCTTACTATCGCATTACTCTGCTGGGACCAAGAACAGTCATGACCTCTGAATTCCCAAACTGTTGCCCTTTGTTCCCAAACTGTTTCCTCTTTGGAACGGACTGCAGCTTAACAAACTCTTTTCTGCCTGAACAGCTAAAACCCACCATCCCCACCTGCCTGGCCTTGTGCTTGCCCCTTCCTGACCCCAAACGGCAACCCTCGGAGCAAGGCGTTAAACCTTTGTCCAAACAAAGCTGGGCATCTCCTTGAGGGCAGTTCCATATCACAACAGCATAAACCTGAGACCTTTTAATGATTGGGACAAGAGTGGAGGATTAACATTTCCTGAAATGCACCTTTGAGGGTGGCAGGTATTGTGTGTGGCCACTGATGGCTCTAGCACTGCCGGACATCCCGTGGGGACCCAAATGCTTGGCTGTTCTTGATACAAATGAGTAAGGAGTTGCCCTGGAGACCTGACAGAAAGCATCAGCTGCAACCCCCCTTACAGGCATCTGTAAGCACAGTGCAACATCAGCTGTGGTTTTGAGGCACCTCATTTCAGTGCTCCTGGCTGACCTTCCCGTAAGTGCCAAAGCCACTGTCTGGCTCCTAGAATTATTTGGAAGTTGGAAGTTGGAAATTTTGATGGTCTCTCAGATATGTGAAGCCAGTTGTCCTCCTACTGCAATATCCTTATTGAAGGCAACTTTGAGAGCCCCAAACGATATTAAAGATTTAAATGGCACCAAACGACAGACTATATTCTTGCCTTGCAGTCTTTCCATCCTGCCTGCATGGGTGCAAGGAAACACAAAGCGGGCACAGCTCATCCCCTCCTGCAAAGGGTGGAGTTCTGCCCCTGCAGCCCAGGCTACCTGCCTGCCACCTGCCAGCGTGCTGGGCCAAGGCTTTGGCCCTTCCCCAGCGTGGGAGGGCTCTCCTGGGGGCAATGGTGGAAGAAAAAAGGAAAGAAAATTAAAATGAGAAAGGGAAGGGACAGGCACCAGGGACTTGGGCACCACGTGGAGAAGCAGTGGTAGGGGCACCAAGTTTGCTGGATGGATTGGAAGCTGTCTTCATATCAGTGCAAGCTACCTAGAGGCTCCTACACACTGCTTTTTGCCCTCCTCAAGAGTGTGTAAGTGGCCAACAGCAAGCAAGAGGAGCCCCAGACATCAGCTGTTTCACTTGTTCATGGGCCACCCTCCACCCTCTCCTGTCTCCCAGCCTCAGCAGCATTGCCCTGGCAGAGCTAAGCAGCAGGATGGGCAGTTTTGCCATCTGAAGCAACCCACTGCCCTAACGACCTGGCTATTTGACTGCTACCTATATTCTGTCTCAGAGGTTGATGGAAAGGAAAAGTAAAACTTCTGAGGCAAGCACATAGCCCAGAGACCAGCTCAGACACCTGGCAGCACAGCACCAGTCGTCACCATGTTGCCTGAGACAAGGAAACCTGCTCAAAAGCTTGGGTTTCATCAGTGAATACTGCAGCCAGAATGTATTTGCTGACTGAAACAGCTAGTACTAGCAACCTGCCATTTGCGCTGTACCCATACGGGGCAGGGGTGGTTGCTTCAGTCCTTGCTGTGCTTGGGGTCCGTCGGCTCTGTGGCAGCCCTTCAGCAGTAGGTGCACTCCTGCAGCCCATCTCCCAGTGGAGCTTCAACCAAAACTCACCAGCACATGGCAAGGAGGGACTATCAGGACATTCGCTATGAGCATCCTTATCCTAACCAAGGACATGCTTAGGTGTCCACTTAAACCCAGAGTTCCCATGTTATGTATTTCACTGAATTTGAATTACAAAATGGCACAGACAAGGCAACCATCAAGCAGGCAAAACATTTTCTCCATAAATGCTGCAGATAAAGAACATAATCACATCACAAAACTGCAAGCATTCTAGGAAACAAACTGCATACACTGAGAACTGGAACTCATTGAAGGCATTGTTGCATCTCTCCCAAGCCTGTTTCACTGTTGGCTTCACAGGGAACCTTACCAACTGCACATCCAGAAATCTCATCAGGCTTTACATGCCAAATATCAGTGCAAAGCAAAATTACTAGTCTGGAGCCAAATTTGCATTTTGGTTTCTCCCTGTAGTTTTGCAGGAGTCAATAGGTATAACTGAGTAGAAGTAAAAGTCTGGCCAAGAAAAATCTCTCAGGCCTCAGAGAGACCAGAATTTTCTCTCACTCAGCAAATTGCTACTGTGTCTCAACAGCTGAATCATGTTAAATATATATTCAGAGACATAAGCGGGATTACTCTTCGCTGTTCACCAAAAAAGGGTAGAGTACCATGGCTGGCTGGGGGAGCGTGCCTTTCACCCCAGTTCCTCCAGACAGTTCAGTGACATGGTGGGGCCAAGGTCTTCAATTGGTCAGAAAGGGAAAATATCCAACTGGGCATGTAACCAAGGCATCCTCAGAGGCAGGAATGTTGCCAGGGCTCAGGGGCTGCCCTCAGTGCTAGGGCTGCCCCAAGCCAGGCAGGATGGCAGCTATCCAGCTGGGCTGGGGCAGGGACATAAAGGAGAATGTAGTCAAGGTGAGGTATTTAAATTGTTTGCCTTTGCAGGATGCAAAGCATGATTTTGTAGCCAGACAGGCTAGGAGGAGTGTTGTGAGAGAAACAGGACCTCCTGGTGAATAGTTTCACCTGTAGAGCTGCAGGTGGTTAAAATAATGTCTTCAGCTTTCCAGAGTCTGTTCAACCTTTATAGGTGCATTTCTCAGGAATGTAAACAATAAAATGTAAAGGATTTTAAAAACCAGGCCAAAGTCTGTAGTCAACTCAGTCCCTAGAGATGCTCCAATGCCTGCTGTAGGAGGGGAAACAGTCATTTCTGAGAGACACTAATGTCATGCTGCAGCAGACAAAATGTTCCCAACAGGCACATTTATCCCACTGCTGCTATCTCTGAGCTTCCTCAGCTCTCCACTGAAGAAGCTGACTCTGGCTTCCTGGCTGGACCTCTGCAGCTGGCTGGGGGGCAAAAATGAATTTGATCCTCAACTTCCCCCAGGTAAAACCTTGCCCACTTCAGGCTTTTCTATGCACTGCAGGAGGGAATTCTACCACCAACACCTGCATGGACAGCTCAGCTGCTGCTTCCAGCATCCTCCCTGCAAGCAAAGGTTCAAAGGGAAGAAACCAAAGAGTCGCCATTGTCTATGTGTTCATCTGCACCGAGGGAAAGGTGTGTTGTCCCCTTCCACCGTACCTGCTGAAAACAAGACAGTGCCTCGTTTCCACCTGTGACAGCAGGTCCAGAAAAGGCAGTTGTGGGAGTGACAGAGATACACTTCATCCTGCTTAATGTATGGGAAGACCACAGAAAGCCTTGTCTTCTTAAGGATTTTATCCCCATTCGCACTAATGTTGAGTTAAGAATATCTTTTTATTTGCCAAGCACACTGGTATCGATGATCTGTTGCCCACACCATTTGTAACATGTTTACTGAGAAAATACATCCATTATTTTTTTTTCTCATAAAAGTTTAGAGCCTTCCTGGAATGAAGGCAAGTGCAGATTTTTACATTCATAGGTTTTTTATATCAATAGAAATTAGTCTAGAAACAGGCAAGCTGCAAAGCATGATGTTGAACTCTTGCCAGCCTTGTGACTGCATCATCCTGTGGACTTCATGAACTGCTGTGCATTGCTCCTGTTATGGGATCAGCATGAGGGCTCAGAGGTGAACAGGCATGAGGAAGAAAACCTATGTCATCGCAGCAAATCACCTTCACCAAGGAGAGTTTCAGACAGGGTATAAAGGCAGGCTGGGTGCGTTTCTAGACTACAGACTACGTTCTGCTCTCATGCCAGGGAAACATTTCTGATGATCTCACTGCCTTTCTCACTGATTACACCAGTATCAGCAATGTCTGATACAGACCTGTGGTGCAGGAAGCCTCTGGAATGATAAGGTCTGCTCCATGGAGGCAACAATGGTTGAATGCAAGAGCACAAATCCCCAACTAAAATTCCCGTGGGCCAACTGTTGTCATCAATTACAGCACTGCAGCACCCTACGTACAGTTTGACAGAGCTCAGCCAACTGGTGATATTTCCTGGGCTATATTAAAGGAGAAAAAGGAAAAATATCAAGCCATTTTATTTTCTGCTATAAATAGGTTCAACTCCTCTCATTTGGAGCCTTGCCTGATGGTACCAGCAGAAAAAGTTGGCATTCTGGCAGGGCAGCAGCCCTGAGCAGTTTCAGCAGTGACCCAGACAGATTTCATCCATAGGTAGAAAATATGGGAAATATTTCATGTAGGGAGTCCAGTCATCATTGCCTCAGGTATAGCCCAGTGTATCAGCTTCAGTGGAAGTGCATTGGCATAATTGGGAGCACTGGCAGACAAGCTGAAGTGAATCAGACATGGGGAGGGAGTGTGAGAAGTCACCAGCTGTTTGCTCTGCAGATTTCCACCCCCACAGCAGTGCTGGTAGAAACATGTGCCCGTGCTTCATCCTTTTCTGTGCACAGTCTGACATCTTTGCTGCCTTCAGCAGCACTGGCACCGCTGGCCCCAGCTGCCGAGGTCCCGGAGTCCAGCACAGGGGGAGCAAACAAATGCTGGAGAGATGGGTCATAAACTGCCCCAGCTGAGGAAATGCCAAGTCTCAAAGCCAGGATTTGACATAGTTTATTTTAGTACCAGGGGTTCTGGCAGCAACTAAGCATCTGCTTTTTCCTGGGGTGTACTTGGGTCCCCTGTAGTCCCCAAGTCTGCATTGTTCTTTGTCCTGACACCCTACAGCTGGGGTACAAGGTTCACATGCACCAAAAGGCTGTTAAAGTTCCATCCCTCCTCATATGCCCAGCCACAAACCTGCAAAATAATTCTGCTCCTTTCTTTTTGTGTCTCTTTGTGCAAGGGGAGGGATAATGAAGGCAAATAACACCAGGGAATCTATTAATTAGGTGTGAACCTTATCTGATGTTAGTGGAGGCATGCTGCTTTACATTACCTAGCAAAATGAACCTTGTTTTTTCAGCTTATTTTAAAGTAATTCAGTAACAAGAAACAAGGAAAGGCAGCAGTGAGTGACCAAAGGGCTCTCTGTTCCAGCTAACACTCATGTTACATGAGAAAAAGTGGCTGTTGCAGAGGTGTTCATTGGTGGAGCAGAAGAGGCAGCAGCAGTTTCTCACGCAGCTTGGGCAGTGACAGGGTAGCAGCCAGGATCGTCTTATATATTAACCAAGAAAGCAGTGACCTTCTGAGTTTGCTGCACTAATTGCCATGTTGCAGTGTACAGTGAGTGCTTCTCTCCAATCCCCCATTTCTTTCAGTTCCCTGTTTTTTATCAACTTTACCTGCACCATGTTTATCAGCATGTAGTCCAATATCTTATATTCCAAATTCCAATGCAAACTTTCTTTCCTCTTCACAAATTCTTGCTTCCTCTGGAGGCCGGCAAGAATCAGCTCCTATAAGGACTCATCTGGAAACTAGTCCAGTCCTATTAAATCCCTACTGAACTCAACAAAGCTTAAATCAACAAGTGCTATCTATTTCCTGAAGACAAATGTTTCTTTCAGTTCTATTTTAAACTACTGAAAAGAAACCGGAGGAAAGAAAAGCTGGTTAGATACTTTCTAAGTTGTGGCTGGTGGCTCATCAGAGCACTTGCTTGGAAAGCTGGGCTTGGTGGGAGCCAGCAAATGTGCTGCTGAAATACTCGGCTAATTTCAGTCCTATCTTCAAATGTGACCAAAAGAGATTCTGTTTCCCTAGCCTGTCCCCGTTTAGGAACAACTTGGCTTGGCGTGACTTGAGATGGAGGATACACGGAGTAATTAGTAAGCAAGGAGTCAATCCTCTTTGTTTTGTCACTAGACCTCATTGCAGTGACTGAGGTCTGATTCATACTGACGCCAAGTTCCTTTTATATGATAGAGCAAATGCAATCAAAACCCATGTCCATCAGTCTTTTCTGTTCTTGGACTAAGTAATTGATTTTTAGCTCTGTTTCCCGTAGTATCATGGTTTTCTGATCACTGGCTGCACATGTTGTCCCTAATAGCTTTTGAATCTACTGCTTCATTTCAGCCAAATGTGATGGCAAGATCGAGGTCTGAAGGATAATTAAGTTCCTTCAAGTTTTCTGAAAACAGGCTGCATGTGGGAGGCCTTCTTAATACCACATCATACCTTCACAGAGACTCCACCAAGGGAAAAGCTGTTCTAAGTACCTTAACTAGGGGCAAGCTTCACCCAGGGTTTGCAATCATCCGTGGGATGCAAATCCACAGGAGACCAGATTTCCTTCCCTCCAAGTGTTCAAGAAAAAATGATATATTAAAGGAGCATAATGGGTATTAAGTAACAGATCAATATAAAATTAAGACTGCGTATGAGAATACCTCAGAGAAATCCCTGTAAAATATGGGAATTTGCAAAAACTGCTGGCTGTCAGAACATTAGGGCAAAAAGAATACTGCCAGCAAAACATAATGTGGATCAGGAAGATACATATGTGCAAATACTGGTCCTTCCTCTGGTCAGCCAGGCTCAAACTTTTCTCAAAATTAATTGTATTTGACATAAAGGAGTGTTTTTACCAAGTCAAGACAGCAAAGGTCCACTCCAAATGCCGATCAAGAAGGAAGGTGGCAGGTCCCAGGGTAGCTGTGCATTAGCACAGGTACATCCACACACTGCAGGCACCTGCTGAGCTGTCAGCCCTGAGCACACCATTCCCCATGCTGAGAAGATACCCAATTGGGCTGGAGCATCCCTGTATCTTCTGACTGAGCTGCCAGCACAGTCAACAGTTTAGGGTCCACTAGTCATCTCTCCTTGTGCATTAACTACCTCTACATGACAGAGAATGTGTTGCAAGTTTGTTAGGAAACCAGCATGCCAGACTGGTGCCTAAATTAGAACTGTTAGGCTAAAGCTTCCCTGGGGTCAAGGTCACAGCACTGTGATGGAGCAGATGGAGAGTCAGGCCAGGTGCGTACAGCCTCTTCACCATTTAAGAGCAACACACTGCAGGGTACTTGTTTGGACCAGAGCATCTCATCCTTATTCACAACACAAAGCCAGCGCCCCTCCTCAGACCCCTGCCTGGTCCCAGCTGGGACAAAGTTGCTCTGGGATTTCATATACAGAACTGCCAGTCTCTGCTTTTCAATTCCCTTGTTTGCCATCATCACAGCTTGTCCGATCTGTCCACATTGTAAAGTATCCTTCCCTCCCTCTTTTCTCACGAACTCTTCTTCTGGTATCTTTCCTCTGCCACACAACACAGCTTCATTTGTACCTGGTCTGGCCAAGCTTATATGTGAAGGGATTAAATCATCATTTGAACCAGATCCAAGGGACATCACTGCACAATCAAACATTAAAATATTAACTAAATCAGCTGCTTTGTGGCTTCGGAAGTCATTTTTCCTGCATTGCAGATGGGGGGTGAGCAGTCATACCATTTACCATCACTCTTCCTCTCTGTGCAAGCTGGCAGACAGAGGGCATGCAACGTGCTGTTTGTTGATGAGGAATAAAAGCATGAGGTACACCTTTTCTTCTCTGCAGGCTGGAAATCCTGGGGCTCTTTTATGTTGTGCTTAGAACATTTGACTCACCAGCTGAATTTTACTCACCACCTCCAAACCAGTCTTCATAGAGAGCACTGCCAGTAGCTGGATGAGTGCGGGCAACAGTTTTCAGGGAGGAACTGATGCAGAAGTTTTGCACTCCCAGGTAGGATGCAGCATGTTCTAGTAAGAGCTTCTCCTCAGGCTCCCACAGTGCAGTGGCTGCAGAGCCTGTCTCTATGCAGAGCCACTGTCCCATGCCCATCAGTTTTCAGCCTTCACAGTCTCAAGGTTGGAGCAATGCCAAGTAACTGCAGCCTGGGGAGGCCAAACATGCCCTCTGCCTCCAAGAAGTAGCTTATTCGTGCTTGGTGAAGGGAGTAAGACAGCTTTCACCTGGGGATGGCAGATTTTCAATGACCTCACCCAGGATGTGAGTATTATCACAAACTCTGCCACAGATGAGAGGCAGGGACTCAGGACACAATACGTGTTTTATTATTAAAAAAATGCATAAAAACTAAAGACATGCTTCCCAAAGTTAAAGTCTATATGTACATCTGTGCTTCCGCACAGGTTTTCATTACCCTTTGTTAGGTGTTATCTTCTCACCTGCATTTACAACATTCCAAATAAATGAAGAGATATCCTGTACTGCCTGGCATATAAGATGGTGCAATTTCTATCTGCAAATGAGAAACCATTCTGAACTTCTGGAGACATCTGTAGGACATTGCTCTTCAGTAGGAAACTTTACAGAAAGGACTCATGCCTAAACTCCAGGCTGAAATTCCCCTGCTCTAGGAAGTGTTCTCACTAAGGGCTGAAACTGGACCCGAATTTTGTAGAGTTAGCCCCAAACCTCACAATAAGCAAATACTGGGCATTGAAGGGTGAAGTGTTCTGATGTCAAGTCTGCAAACTCATTTGACTTATGTGTCCCACCTTTGCCAACTCAGCAAATGATGACATTTGTGGTATTTGTTTCTAAGGAAGAGCAATGTGGAATCTCAAGCCTTGTGATACTGACAAGTTTTCAGTGCACTGGAAGTAAAAGAAATTAAGAACTAGCAAATATTTAGGATAAGTAGAGTAAGATGTAACTGCACTTCCTTGCTGGGAACCACTGCACAGAACAAATGCTGATTTACAGTAAAATATTAAATTATTAAAAACCACACAAGCACTTGCAGTTATAGTGACTCAGACATGCTGATTGGAAAACAAAACAAAACTCGAAGAGCAAAACCATTAATTTTGCCCTTTCTGGAAGGCTGCAGTGATACTAGTCTGTGTTCTGATGTGGCTTTTAACAGTGTGCCAGAAGACCTCCTAAATAGGAAGGCCAGTGGTTCTCGAGCTTTTTCATTGTGAGGACTCTCTTTGTAAGGA
Source organism: Piaya cayana (assembly GCA_013389865.1). NCBI lineage: Eukaryota > Metazoa > Chordata > Aves > Cuculiformes > Coccyzidae > Piaya > Piaya cayana. The sequence continues at coordinate 64,929 of WAAB01015249.1, read as the reverse complement.
GATCTCCCAGTTGTTTGCTTCCCCAATACACACTCCTTCCCAAAACCAATTTCACACCTTCACTACACCAGCTACAGCACTTGGTTATTTGAAAAAGTCGTAGGACTGCTAAAGATTAAATTAATCCTATTTTAAAGCAAATGCTGAATATTGCTCTGGCTGAAACTGAAGCTGGAACTGAAGCAACTCCACCATTCTGTATCTAAGTTGTCTCCTTTCTCTCCTGGAGGGCAGCACTTAGCATTAATTAGCACTGTTTCCCCATACTGCTGTTAAGTCCTTTCTACAGTTTCCTTTCCATCCCTTTGAAGCTGGATTCAGCCTTCACATATGCCAGCTGCTCTCCTCCCCTTCATATTTTAATGCCAGCTGCAAGTCGGGTCAGGCTTGAATTGGCATCAAACAGAAGAAAAAGACAGACATAAAAGAGGTACGTGGGGTGAAGAGAGATGCTGGATTTTCATTTTTTCTAATTTCATCGCTCATCAAAATGCCTGAAACTCTTAAAAGAGCCCCAGACTGAGGGCACAGCAAGTGTCAACTGCATGAAATAAGCCAGACATTCAAATTCAGTACTGGATAGAAGCAGATCTGCAGATCAGTTCAAGAACCACTGAGGTAGGCAACAAGTCTAGGCATTACTGCTGAGTGAACACAAGGGAAATTTCTCCCTCTTGTCCTGAATGACAGTGTGAACACCCATTAGTGTTTTCAGAGGTACCAGTCCCAAAGTCACGCAGCCAGGATCGAAGACAACATCTACACAAGACCAAGCACTGACTGAACAGAAGATGTATTCAGCTCTGCTCCCACAGTCAGTGAGGAGTAGAGCATAGACTCTGACTGCCCACATTATCTTTGAACTCTTTTCAGCGGGATGCGATCAACCTGTAACCCTACTTCCCCTCTCTCACAAGTCCACGGGGTTGCTAGGGTTGCAGTCCTTCCAAGTAATCCACCACCACAGCCCACACAGGTGGTGAAAAGCTATGAAAGCTGCCTAAGAGCTCTGGCCACTGCTGTTCAAAGCCATTTCAGATCTGGCATCAGAGCCCCAGGTGACATTGCACCACAGCTGCACACATCCTGTCCCAGGGAAGCAGAGTGTCACAGATATGTACAGACTAGCAACTTTTCTCTCCTTCTGTCTCCAGCTCATACAGAAGGCTTTTGTCCTCCCTGTCCTGGCCATCTGGATGCCTTTCACACTCAGCGTCATCTCCAAGGCACAAGGGGCTCATGATGTAGCGATAGTCACTTGTGACAGCTGCTGCTGCCCCAGCAGTGATCTCTTCACTGTCCATGTTTCCAAAGGAGGCATGCAGGGCAGGGTCACTTGCAGATGCCTCTCTGTCCTTTCCAATGTTGACATAGAGAGGATCTTGACTGGAGGAGAGTGTGGACATCCTCCCCCGAATCATTTCCAGCTGGGAATGGAGCACTCCAAAGCTGGGGCGTAGCTTGGGCTCAGGATGCCAACATCTGCACATGAGATCATAGCTGCAAAACAGAGGGAGAAAAGAGCACTGAGAAGCAGAGCAGATGCCCTCTGAACAGGGGTTCTGTGCAGTGCACCTTAAAAATCACAGACACTTTCCCCAAAACCTGTCAGCTTTGGCCTTGCACAAGTGACTATGTGGATAGTCATTATTCACCCAATTCCTTGTTCCTCCCCATTTTCAAAAGTATTCTCATTTTGGTTGAAAAAATTATTTAGACAGCACCAAAAAACCCCAAAGTCCTGTCAAAGGGTGTTTGACTTCATAGTAAAAACCTTGTTCCACTGTGTCCGGAGAGATAGAATAGGACTGTGAGTGTGACACCACTTAGTAATAGCTTTTGAATTTATTCTCAAAAAGCATCCCAATAACCTCTGCTGCTGCTGAAGCCAGCCCCCAAATGCTAGCTCAAGAGCAGATAAAACACAGGAAGAAAAAAACAGAGATCCAGCTGTGGGAGTTGCAAGTTATTCTCAGAATATTCTTTTTTTCACATTACGCTAACTCAGTGGTTCCAGAATGGTGGAGGTGTGCTGCTGTTGTTACTCAACAGGTTGCCAGCAGAAAAAGGCACAGGCTTTGCTTAGAAGGCTGTGAAGTGATGGACAACAGCTTCACTGCTGTAAGAGGGATGCTGAAACAGCCTTTCTACTACAAAGGCACCACCGTTATGCAGAAGACACATTCAGTGCCATTATCAGCCTCAGTCCCTGTCCAGCAGCATTGCTCCTGTGGTCAAACACCAACCACCTCAGCTCTGGTTGCCTGAGGGCCAGAGTGAGGAGATGCTGGCTCCTCAGGTGAGGAGCTCGGCTCCCCCATACCCATATTCGCAGCTCAGTGCTGACTGGCTTCCTGCTCCTGGCCAGGCCTCCTGCCCAAGCCCACTGGGCTGGAATGTGGCCAGAGCCATTGTCCCCCTCCCCTTTATGCATCACCCACAACACTGGCAGCTGCATTCCTATGGCATTATTGGTGCCAGTTCTTGCAGGGAACAGGAACAAAGCACAGTACTGGCACTGAAAAACACCACAGACAAATGAACCTCAGTTAAACTTGTAAATGGAAAAAAATCTGATATGGCCTTCACTAGGAAATAAAGCATTTCATGATGGCTTTTATTTTACTTTTTGTGTCCCTTGCTTCCTATCAGCTTTACAAGACTGTTTTTGATCTCACATTACTTTTATGGAAAGCTTCTATGGCTTAGTTGTCATAATCCTGATTTACATCCCTTACAAACAGTAGGAATAACTGCAAGTTATTCAAGTGCAAGTGCTCCAGATAAAATAGGAACTTCCTGTTCTGTGGCACCAAATGAAATACTTTCTTTTACCCTTGCTGGCAAACAGTAGAAATTCATTTGAAAGGAAGGTATAAAACTACTGGCTGTACTGAATCAGCCCAAAAGTTCATCTGCTCCAGTACCCTGTCTCTGACACTGGCTACTATCAGACACTAGGAGAAAGCTCATAAGCTGAAGGTGAGCATGTAGCAATATCTTCCTGGTATATTCTCCCAGGTCTCAATAACCTGTAGTTCAAGGGCCTTTAAAAATGGAACTTGTACATTTTTGGTAGTTTTTGATGAATTTTTCTTCAATGCTTGGCATTCATTCATTTTCTTCAATGCCTTTTTGAATCTCTTTTCTACTTTTGGCATCTACAGCATCCTATGGCCGTAAGCTCCACAACTTAGAACCAAAGTTTTTCACAGCAGTCAAGATGCAGTCATGCAATGAATTTAAGCAGTGGCATAACAATGTTTTCACTTAAACTCAGGAACAGTTAAAATCCACTGCTGAGAATTTAAAAGTGTACAGCTTTAATAACAAGAGTACAGATTACTTTCTATGTCGAAAAAACCCTGGAGAAAGGAAACCATACAAAACAATCCACTATCAGAACAGGAGGGAAGAGGGAGGAAGGAGGACTTCGTGTTGTCCATTTTATACACAAGGAATGGCTTGAAAAGACCACTAAAGTCAGGGCTCATATTTATGTCCTGCTTTGGACATGACACAGAGAAATCAGAGACTTTCTTGGGCACTCAGTGAAATGATTTCACCTTGTCCAGACTAGGCAAGCTTTTATCCTGGAAGGAATTACGATGATAACTTCCTGGTGGACCTCAGCCCCATGTGAACTCCAGGAGACTCCAGCCATCATCCATGCAGCAAGGGCTCCTGAGCAAACATTTCGTGTAACCTGCTGGCCAAGAATGTCTCTGAGTACTGGGAAGTGGATAGATTCAGATCAGTGCCCCAGCCAGCTGTCCCTGTTTCCTTTCAGCCAGCCAAACTTCTCAAGAAATCACATGTTAGCAGGGTGAGGAAGTACTCACACATCTTCAAGGCACTCCGGTGGCTGTTTCAGCCTGTTCCCACTGATGAGGTAGTTGTAGATTTCTGCATTCTCAATGCCAGCATAAGGGGTTTGCCCTCGGGTCACAATCTCCCACATGGTCACCCCAAATGCCCACTGAAAAGGAACAGCACACAGAACAAGTGAACGGACAGTTCCCTGCATGCTGCTGTAGGGTTCCAGCATGATCAGACTGTGCCGACCCTCCTGGCCTAAGGTACTGCCATGTGAGCACTGAAGAATAAAGGACAAGAGGGAAAGGGTTAGTGTCTTTTGCCTTAAACTACTCATAGACATGTTTAGTCTTGAGTTTTGAAAGCACCCAGGGCAGAGGTTGGCACTGTCCCTCAAACACAAGGCAAACTCCCTCTCCAATTACCACCGATGAATATAGGATTCCTCCACTTCAGCAGGAATACAGGTGGTCCCCAAATGCACCAGAGAAAAACTCACCACATCACTGTGTGTAGTGTACAGATTGTCTGCCAGACTTTCCAGAGCAAGCCACTTCACTGGCAGCTTGGAAGCACAGCCCTGACGGTAGTAGTCTCCACTGTAGATTTTCTTAGAAAGCCCGAAGTCTGCAACACTCACGTTCATGTTCTCATCCAACCTAAGGAAAAGTTTTAATGATGGAGAAAAGCATTTGCTGGTACCTCAGAAAGAAAGAAGTATGACCCTGTCTGGCCAGGGAACTGAGGCATGAAGTTCACCCAGTATTGCCCTGAATGATGATGACTTCCTCTGCTTGATGAACAATGTGAAATTGTTTAGTGGTCTCAAGTCAGTTCCTTGACATTAACAGGGAGATAATTAAGACTAAGGAAGTAAGGAAACGGCCCTGCTCAGATGGTCTACTCTGTCAGCCAAAGTGAACTCTGATATTTTCTGTCATTCTGAAGATTAACAGAGAACGTGTGTAGTGCTCATTGCTACCACTAAGGCCTATATCCTCTATAGGCCATCAAAAACCAGCTTGCTGGGACTGCCTCTTACAAGGAGTCAACCTGTATCTGTGAGTTCTCTGAATTGCTCTGTCATCCACTTAAACCTAGACAGATTGGTAGACAGTACAAGTAAAGCCCACAAACACTTAATGCTCCCAGGACTCCTAAAGGACTCCTTGCTTTTTCCAGAAGACATGATGAAATAAGGCAATCAGTTTCCTCTGAAGGAAATCTGTATTTTTAAAAATGTTTAAAAATAGGAAATCAGTTTGTGTTTCTCATAAATGTCAAAGCAGGATAACTCATTATTTTTCATTATGACTATCAGGCTCCTGTTTGTGCATCTAGACATTCAAATGCCTTTGAAAATCGGTGTCTCACTGTGGATTCTACCAGTTGTCATGGTTTTGTTCAGAGGCAGAGTTCTGTCTGCCACAATGGGTTGTTCCTTCCTCCACCCTCAGGGGAAAAAACAGAGGAGGAAGAATTAAAAAAGGACTTTTTTTTCCCTTCAGAGCAGGCAAGGCAGTCTAGGGACAAGAACAGCAGCGTGGGATCATACACAGCATGCACCATGCAGCTATGTCTAAAGGTGTTCTTCACATAAAGCCATTCTTCACAAGCTTTCAAGGAAATTCTACGTTTCTTGTATTGCAATAATTAAGTCCTCAAAATAAATAAAAAAAAAAAAAAGCAGATTTCAGCCTACAATGAAAGTTCCTTTCTCCTAACATAGCCAAACCCATTCTCTCCTTACATTATATTATACTGCAGAGCAGATAGCCCACGCTGACATAGCAGAGTGACTAGTAACAAACACATATTGCAATCAACACCATGAAACTATATGTGCAGACCAATGATTGAAAAGTTCCTTACAAACAGGATTGATCTGGAAGCCCAGTGGGATATTACGAGTTGCCTCTTGTTCTCACCCTCCTGCCCCTATGGCCATGTCTCCCCTATGCCTATTGTCACTTGAATGCAAGGACAAGCATCCTTAGAGACAACCCCTCCCCACCTCTGCCATGTGAAAGGCTTCTTATCCCTCTCTCATCTATTCTGGTCTTTTCTTTTTCTAGAAACTAAGGGGTTACTTACATGCAGTTCCGAGCTGCAAGGTCCCTGTGTATGAAATTTTTTGAGCTCAAATACTCCATCCCACTGGCAATGTCAATCATGAACTTGAGGAGTGTCTGAACAGGCAAGTTCTGAAAGAAATAACAGTTTAAGTTCTGTTTCTGGAAGCTTTCAAGCATATAAGGCAAAATGGCAAGATCTGCTGCTAGATTACTGAGCAGGGATATAGGGAGGGGCTGGAATGGAGGAGCTGGCCCTCATCGTGCACTTCAACCCCACATCCCACAGCTTCCATTGGTATCAAAATCTGGTCATCTGCCAGTGCCTTTGAGAGACCAACCCTGAACTGATACAAGTACATTTTCTGAAAATCCATACCCTCCCAGAAGGAATTCTACAGTAAGACAGACGTACAAAAGGGTTTTCCCCAATCCGTGACATCAGCAGGAAAGCATGCAGATCTCCATGCTTCATAAAGGGCAGGATCACCATGGGAATTGGGAGACGGCCCTTAGGACGGCTCCGAAGACTGACTCCTAATGAAGACACACACAACAAATGAGTTTTAGCAAACAAATGAGTTTCAGCAAATGAATCGGCCCCAAGGGGAAGCTTACAGGCTGATGTGTCTCTCTCTTACAAAATCAGAGGAAAATTTACAGTACTAAGTGCTCAGTGGCTCTCAGCTCTCCTTGCAGGACAGGCTATAAATGTTTCTAGGATCAGTCTAGACCAGGCAGCCCCATAGTCCAGGGTCTGCAGAGCAATTTCCACATTCCAGAAATCACCTGCGTTCTATAGTCCCAACCCATGAATGTCTTGCACCTTACCCAGTATTTCTTAAAAGCCCTCTTCCTCTGTTTGTCTGTTGACTCACCGGTCCACGTTTCACAGCAGTTCAGACATTTCTCAGCCAGCTGAGTATTATGTAGTATATTCAAGAACCAAAGAAATTGCTTACATAAGAGCAACTTATTGCCAGCACACAAGGGCAAGCACTCTGAACACTTACACACCCTTGGCCTGGGAAGGAGCAATGCTGATGTATGCAGTACTCCAGGCAGCACAGAGCTGGCTGCACTAACAGTGCTCTTGTACAGCAGTGGGGGTGAGTACGTGAGGCTGTGCGTGATTGTTCAGGATCAGGAGCTGCTCTGTGGCACCAGTGCTGGCTTACCAATCAGTTTAGTGACATGTGGGTGGTCAAACTCCTTCATACATGCAGCTTCTCGTAAGAACTCCTCAATGTCAGTGGAGGTGAAGATGTCCGCTGGAAAAAAAGCAACTGTAAGTTTTCTCCCTTCATGGAACTTCACAGCTAATGATTACCAGAAGCTTCTTTGTGTCACAACACCTCCTCTCAGACCTACAGCTGGATGAGCCAGTTTACAACAAAGCAGAGCCTGACACTTGGCAGTAAGCACACATCAAGGACAACTGGTGAATTGTTTCTTTGCAGAGTAAAGACTTGCTGATTAGCAGCTCTCCTCTCAGTAACAACTTTCCTTGGAAGACACAGAAATCATGGGTGCATTTAAGATGTAAGAATTACCTAAAAGGACCTAAATCAGAATGTCAAGGAGAGGAAACATCACACAAAATTCAAGAAAATGTTGAAATTGAGGAGATGGCCTGGAGCCTCCGTCTAGCACAGCCGTCCATAATTCATCTCTAATCAGGATGGCATGAAAGATCAACACTTTTATGTCTGTTAACATGACTGATTCTTCTAAGGTACTATAGCTAAAATTTCTTAAATAACCACACTGCTGAAGAGCCTGGGCCAAATTCAGCAGTGACATATATATCAGTATAAATTTGAGTAAATTATTTCTCACTGTTATTACTCCAGATTTACAGAAGTATATCAATATAATCAAGAATTAGCTCAGTGGGCTACTTCCCTTACTGCTGATGCTGAATTTATAGAATCATAGAATCACCAGGTTGGAAGAGACACATCGGATCATTGAGTCCAACCATTCCTATCAAACAATAAACCATGTCCCTCAGGACCTCGTCCACCCGTAACTTAAAAACCTCCAGGGAAGGCGAATCAATCACCTCCCTGGGCAGCATATTCCAATGCACAATGACCCTTTCCATGAAAAATTTCCTCCTAATCTCTAGCCTAAATCTCCCCTGGCAGAGCTTGAGGCCATTCCCTCTCATCCTGTCCCCTGTCACTTGGGAGAAGAGGCCAGTTCCCTCCTCTCCACA
>WAAB01015249.1:40588-56160 GCA_013389865.1 Piaya cayana | reverse complement strand
CTGGGCCTGATCACCCGGTTCTCTTGCAAGTGCTTCATGATAGCACTCAAGATCACCTGTTCCATGACTTTCCCTGGCACTGAGGTCAGGCTGACTGGCCTGTAGTTCCCCAGGTCCTCCCTGCGACCCTTCTTGTAGATGGGCACAACATCAGCCAGCCTCCAGTCCAGTGGAACCTCCCCAGTCTTCCAGGACTGTTGGAAGATGATGGAAGAAGAGTCCTGCTGTAACATCAGACTTAGACCTGTGGGGGAGTATTGACATCGTCTGCTTTAGGCAACTAATTTAAATATGATTCAAAAGACAGAAGTAGATTCCCTTTTTACAGTCAATGGAAAAAGGACAGTTCCTCTGGGGGGTGACAGAGAGTTCAAGTTAGATGCCTAGAGGCAGACAGTCTGACCACACAAAACTGCCTGCAAACTGATTAGAATTATTGCTGAAATCAGAGAAAATGATGAAACTTACACTAGTGTGGTATTAGTATATTTATTAGAAACTGGGATCCTGTGGCAGCCAAACTCAGCTCCAGAGAACATGCATATGTGACTCTACTTCAAGTCACCCACAGTTAATTTTTGCCTTATAGGCAACAGAGGTGAAATAACATAGGTTAACACATATGTACAAAATACAGACATACTTGCTCTGACATATATCTACCTATTAATTGCTTTTCTTGTTACAGACTTCTGCCCAATGAACGTATTGGTTGCCCTTGTTATGTACACACATCAAATGACAAAGCAGAAGGGAGTTAGACTACTTACTCAAACATGTCTGACTGAGATGAGTTAGCTTGTCGCTCTGTTCAGCCCAAACACTCTTCTGTTTATTCTAGCATATGCTTGGTGGAATAGCATCCCTCACTGCTGAATTATTAGGGAAAAGCAGACCTGAGCTGTCTGTGCCGCTCAATATAATGCTATGTTGAATCAAGAAATTGAACAAGATACACAGAAGCTGCAATTACGACTTGGGTTTGGTTGCACTCATCACATGCTAGGTGATGTACAAGCAACTAAGGTGGTATAGGTCTTTCACTAAAGAGCTTCTGCTACAAAAAGACTGACATGTGAAAAAGATGGGACAACATGGGTGGAGTGGCTGAGTGGGACAGAGAGGAGGAAAGCTATGTTTGCTGGAGAAAATAGTTTCATCTTTGCAAGCTCTCTTATCTTAAGTACTTCAGGTAGCCCTGCTCCCACTTACCTTTCAGCATCTTCACTGCCACTTTCTGGATAGAGCCATCATCTAGCTTCAGTAGCGCCTCTCGAACTGACCCAAACTCTCCTGTGAATGACCAGAGCAGGCAGTGAGGAAACAGTATTTTGTGAAGAAAGTATGATTCGTGGCAGTTTAACTCCAGGGGTCACTGCCAAAGAGGCTGAATAGCCATAAGAAATGCAGCTACAAGACTAATTTTTCATTCTGTGATTCTAACCAGCAGCTTTTGGCATCCATGTGTGTAGAAGAGTAGCACTACCAGCAGACAGAAGCAACTGTGCTGGCAGTCTAGAAGGCAAAGGAAAACAAGAGATAAAGAAAGCAATCTTCTCTCAAATGGACAATGCAGAGTCAGAGTATGAGGCTGAGATCCCAGACATTTCTGGGGAAGCCATATCATGGGAGATGAGGCTGAGTGAGGCTTTGGTCAGAGAGAGAGCTATTAGCTGAAGCAGTGAGTATACGGGTTGGCTGAAAAAGCTCTTAGTGCTGACAGTCATCAGAACTGAGTAATGGTGCCAGAACTCAACCATCAGGCCTTATCTCTCTGAACTCAGGGAGTGACTTCTATGAATCACAGCTGACCAGCCAAAACACAAAACACCAACTTGTAATTCATAGGAGGAAGTGTTTACTCTGGCATGTTCTCTAAGAAAGATAAGTAGAAATGCAACTGGCCAAACCTTCTTCAAATTATTTTAGTCTGAAGTGGCTTTATACCACAGCATATCAGCCTCTTCACATCAGGTCTGGCTCTAGATTTGCTCTCCCTAAATTCTGACTGCTTAACTTACCCAAAAAGCGTCAGTATGAGAGATTCTGGGGTTGCAAAGAAGGAAGCAAAATATGGCATTCAGGACTCCTACTCCACTAGCTTTTCAGTAGTGTCCTTCACTAGTATAAGGCATGTGGTTATTTAACAATAACCACTATCAGTGGATCTGAACACAAAAAGAGAAAAATGGGAGGGAGCAAAGGCATTTTGTACTGCTTCTCTATTATGGAGAAGAGTGAGCAGAGCCTAAAGGAATACAGTCGTGCCACTTTATAATCTGTACGCTGAGCATGGGGTTGGGGGATCCTGCCACCTAGTACTCCACCACCAAAGCTACCCCCAGGGGCTCCACTCAAGCTGATTTCCAATTTTTCATCTGTTATGAGGACAGCCGAGAAGGGTCAAAGAAGGATCCCAGAAACTGGCTAACAGCTGGCATTCTCAGATGACACAGCTGTTTAACTACTTAGCATTATTAACCCTCTGAGACCACTTCTGCAGGAAGGTCATCTTCCCACTCTGAAAGAAAGGCATTTGTTTTGGGAGAGATGGAACAGAAGGATGCTCCCAGTGGGAAAGTGTCAAAGAGAACCACAATAAAACTAGTCTTACAAAGAAAAAGGAAGCCAAACACTTCAGCTTCCTTTTGCTTATGACTCCTGACTTATGCTCCTCTCTTAGTTATTGACTTAGTTATTGTATGTTTTCACTTATTTCTAGAGATTGCCTTCACCTTAGAAGTAGGGAAGGATTATTTAACAGTTAGCACACCGGCCTGCCATTCGGGAAATCTAAATAAAAAAATATCTTTTCACACAGCATTTCCAGGCCAATCTTTTAGCTGAGATTAAGCAAGAAGCATCTCACCCTTACTCTAGCCATCCCTCCTAATTTGAAAACCTCAGAGAAATGTTAGGAGTGCCTGTGTGGGGCAACCAGATGGAGATCCACAGCCAGAAGAGCTCCTGAGGACTTGAACTAATGAAGACAAATGTCAGCAAAATTCAGAACCTGTTCTAACCGTGCCTCTATAAGAGCCCAAACTAAAATCTGGAGTCAAATCACCTCAGATGTTGAGAATATCTGAAACTGAATCAATATTTTATTTGAGGGGTTGGAGCATTTGAGGTTGATTATCTCTATCTCTGTGTTTTCTCAGCCCATTTAATACTTGATGCACACTTATGTAAATGGAAGGAATTCTATAGCACCACTCTCTCAGTAAAAAGATTAGAAGTTTAACTGAATATTCCTTTACATCTCTGAAAGGAATTCACACACCAATGAATCAACTGTACTCTGGAAAGCTGAGCACAGACTGCAGTTCATGATTCTGTAGAGCCATATTATATGAAAGGCTTAGCCAATATCCTGTTAGTTATGCTAAACCTTTGAAATGTTTTATTCCAGTGGAAAGGAAAGCTCCATTTAAATTGCCACTTACAAGCAGAAGGAAAGAAAATAGGTTCCTTACAATTGCTTCTCCCTACCCAACAGTAAAGGTAACACAAACAGGACTTTCAGTGGAAAGTCTTCCTCAGTTTTGGTTCTTACCCTTGCCCAACATTCTTCCCAAGGTGAACTGCTGTTCCTGGATTAGGACATCTTTGAGTTTTGTCTTCAACTCATCACTGATACCTACACTCTCCACTGGAAAAAAAAACCGAAGGAAGAATCAAATAAGAGATACTTAAATATTCTGTCACAATCTAATCACCTGTTCTAATCTTCATCTCCAATCTGACTCCCATACTTTAAGCAGGAAAAACTGAAAAAGGTAGAGTTCCCTTCCATGTCCTCTAGCCTCACCAGAGACAAGAGGCCAATAACTTTCAACCACAAGAAAATGTACCAGGAGTACCAAAAGAGAGGGGAAATAATCGCTTCTGATAGAGAAATAACATCACCCTTCAACATGCCAAGAGCAACAGGAATACAGAACTGCTGTGAATAACACTGAGAAGACAATACATTCAAGAAGGGCCACTGACAGACACTGGTTCGCACAGCTTCATTTAAGTCGACAGAGTTGCACCAGTTTTCAATGACTAGCTCTTGGACTATTTTAAGAACAGTACAAGTCTCAGTACCTGGCTAACAGGATTACACAATGTCCAACAGTTTATGGTCACTAGATTTAATGGAGAGATCTCTAAACCCAGGGGAGCAAAGCTGAAGACAGTTGAAGCCTCACCCTAACCAAGCTATGCAGCACTGCTACAGAGAGCCATGCCCTTGATGAACCAGGTGACAGGAATGGATTGTCTTAACTCTGGCCATTCCCAGAACTCAATCTCCTGTTTAAGAAGTTACTAATTTATGGCCTTCCAAGACTGATCAATTAGTTCATGCTTGCAGCACAGCTCAGGACGCTGAGTTTAAAGCATATTGCTAGTATTGTTAAGCCATATTTGTCTCACTGTTGCATAGTATTACAGTTGAAGAAGTACCTGTAGTGTGAAATTGGGGCAAGGGAGTGGTGAATTTATGCCTTGCACTAATATACACAATGACTGTAGTTGTAATTAGCAAGTGCTACGTAATTGGTTTGGTAACAGCAGTTTTGGCCTTTCACCTCTGCCATCCACAGCATCAGTTTCAAGGAAAACAAAGAGAAAGCTTAGTACATACATGAACACAGCTTCTCAGGAAGAATCACTTAGGTCGTTTTAGAATCATAGAAACATAGAACAACCAGGTTGGAAGAGACCCAGCGGATCATCGAGTCCAACCGTTCCACATGCCCAGGGATGTTGAAGTGGTGTGGGATGCGGTGCAGGGGGGTTTTGGTGTCCCTGCGGCTCACGGTGAGGGTCAGCTCCACCCAGCTGCCACCAACTTTTACTTACATGTTGCTTCAATGAGCTCGGGGCCCTCCCTGTTGAAAGACCTGGCAGCTCTGAAATGGACTGCTGGATCCCCTCTGCCAACCACACTGCCAAAGGCATGGCTAGAAGTCAGAAAAGACACACAGAGCCGTGATTACATGGGCCATCCACTTCTAAAGGGTGTGTTGAACAGTATGGAAGATTTCTCACACTTTGCCATATAAATACTACAGACTGCTTTGTTAAAGAGGGTGTGGCTGGAGAGGAGGAAGGATGGGTTTCTGCAGCTTTGTTGATGCACCTTGATGGAGTAGATGCCTTCTGAAAGAGGGGAATTGCTTATCTGAGTGCCAGAGAGTCTCATATAAAGAGAGACCCTGCTGTGAGAGGAAGTTCTGGAAGACTTGGGAATCTTGCTTGCAGCAGGGAGCAAACTAGCATGGGATAAAGGGCCCAGCCCATAAGAACACAGCAGCAGCGCTAAGGACATACAGAACTACCTTGATCTAATTTATATTTCCATCTTCTAATAAAGCTCAGCTATTGACATAACATTTTTTCTACTGTATTTTTTGTTACCATTTTGAAGAAAATATAGGGCACTTTCCTGCTAGTCTCTAATTCAGGATCACTCAAAATTGTGGGGTAAACAAAAAGTTATCTACAGAAAGTGCCAGAAGTACTCAATTCACAATGCTTTCTGAAAAAATAACAGAGTAGAAAACAACACACTGGAGGAGAAACCAAACATCTCTCTAGCCAGCACAAGGAGAACCTCACTTACCCAAACCGAGTTTCCTTTCTTCTTTTTCGGAGGAGAATAAGAGCCAAGGCAACAGCAGTGACCAGAGCTGTGAGAATGCCCAGTGCCACAGGAACCCAGGATGTCCCATAAGGAGGCTGTCTCTGGCCACCTAGATGGAGAAAACACCGGAAAAGAGTCAGGAAATAGACTACCATTGATGGTAAGCAGACCATACTGTGATATTTCTTCTATTTGCTTTAAAAGGGAAAGCGATGGTGCTGGATCTGGTGTATGCAGTGGCTCACTATACACTGGAATTTGGCATAAACAGCTACTTACTCAATCATCAGAAAAAGATGTCACTTAGCAAGCAAAGACAGAGCAGATGCACCCTGTTATCACAATCTATACTTAGTTTTGAGTCTCAAGAAAGTAAAAGGTGCTGCTCCAGATTATACTACTCTACATGAACTGAGGATCTGCAATGCTTTAAACTGGCATCTCAAGAAAAAAAGTTCACTTAATATGGGCATTTTCTGTGTAAGTTTCACCTTGTTCTGTTTGAGGTAACCAGCAGAACCTTGACCAGGCTACACAGTACTGCCTGAATGCCAACCAGATAACATTTTGAAAGAGAACAGAGGAAGACAATTGCCTCATGGTAATCTGGTTGAAAATATTTACATTTCCCCTCTTACCCCTCCTGCAAAAAGAAGCACCCTGTGGGACTTAGTATCAGCTGTAACATCCCAGTGTTGTTGCTTGGCTGTAACTTCTTAATTTCTCTCTATCAAAGAAAAGGTGAAGTTTTAGAAGTGCCCTGTGAGTCAAGAAATGAGTTAGCCAGCATACAGGTTTCAATACCGGTTTAATATTTGTATATTCCCTGAGTATGTGTACTTTTGACTACAAACTGTCTACAAAGAAGTGGAGATGCTGCCAGTCTGAGTAAGCTGCCAGAGAAGGAAGATAAGCAATACGGTTGTGAATTAAAGAATATTACCTGTGCTTGGCAAACAACAAATAAATTAACCTGATTTCCCAAGAGATTTATTCTCCAAATACAATTTCTAAAGGATTAAAGGTGAATTTGAATGGGTTTATTAAAATCTGGGATAGGCCTCATATCTCAAAATTGTTTAAGAGCAAACAAGAATAGGTAACAGGTCCCTAAGCACTCCCTTCACCTTCATGCAGCCTTGCTCCCCTTCAGCAGTGGACCGCGCTGTATTGGAAACTAATAAAGAATCATCTTTGCTGATCTAAGTAATCTAATCCTTTCATGTCATATGTCATGATAGTCTAGTAAATCTGTCCTTAAGAGATGTTAGGTTAATTATTAAGATTTGTATGAACCTCTGCATAGATGTATGCAAAAAGGAGTCAGACATCCTTACTAGAAGAGTCCTAGCAGGTAAAAAGCTTCTAAGGCTTGATTACTAGTTACATTGTTGAGACTTTCATTCAAGTTTATAAAGAACCAGTGTTAGTCTATTAAACAGGTAGGGCTTAAGGAAAAAGAATTACTCCAGACCACTGATGAAGACTGGTACTTTTCCACTTGAAAGAATTAACAGAGTTTTAGCACCTATTTTCCAGCATCTTACTCCTTCAGTGACTCACATTCTTTTCCCACCCAGAAGACTTGGTATGTTCTGGGTTTTACGATACTCTTTCTTGTTGCACTTTTTGACCCAGCCTTCAAAGCTGCTTATGAGGGGGGAAGGGAATCAGAAACAGAAGTGGAATGAAAAGACAATTAAAAGTAACTCCAACCCTCTCCACAATTTCCAAGCTAATCACTTGGGCTATTTCTACAAAACAACCAGGGCAGAAACAATTAACAACGCTGATGCAAAGGTCCTCTCTGATAGTTAATTATAACATTTCCTCCCTCCTACTGTGAGGCAAATCTCTCTTGGCCTGTTTGTCTAGTCTCTGTCTGCTAGCTGGCCTGGTGAGAGAGCAGGGATTTAGGCCACCTTCTGGAGGGGTCCCTCCATAGAAAGATGGATGAAACCAAACCAACCCAAAACTAAATTATTCTCCCTATTACTAAACCTAGGAATCAGGATTCTATCCCACAGTTTCTAGTAAGAGTGTCAGAAACAGAAATGAATGTTGAAATTCACTTATTCCCCCTCCATCCCACAGATCATTGCTTCCACTCGTGCCACTGAGGTAGAGAGCATGGCTGCAGCCAACAGAAGACGGAGTTGCCTCTCCTCCCTCAGCTCTGTCTCTCTCCTATCTCCCACACTCCCCTTTTCCAATCAGCATATGCCTTAAGACTGCAAAAGGCAGGAGGAAGATAGTATTATTAGATGAGCTCAAATTAGCATTTAGGAGTCCTTTGATGATGATGGGAGAACCACTTTTATTTCTGTAGCAGGTTTTATACCACAAAGGTGTGCAAAGAATATAATCCAAGAATCGTCTTCTGCATATAATCATGAAGACAACAGGAAGAAGCTATTAAACCATTCTGTTCCCCTCTGCAATGGAAAAGTGAGTTTTCTACTGAGAATGTTTCTGAAAATATTAAAATAATCTTTGTTAATAGTGCACAAGGTCTCTGCATAAGCAGGGTGGAGCTCCCACTAGCTTTGCAGTGATGACAAATATGACTTAAAGTTTATACAAGCTTAGTCATCCTTACTGCTGCACTGGGAGCTGGTCAGAAACCACCCCTGCCATTTCTCACATAAGGCAGCCAGTGCCAGTTCGCTATTTTAGGAAAGGAAGTGACTTATGTTTTCTACCAGGCCTGAAACAAAACTGCAGTCTTTCTGCAGCTCTGCTGCCTAAGGCCTGTCAGTGTTTCACACTGATCTTTTCTTTCCAGTCTGTTATGCTGGTGAAGAAATATATATGCCTTCAGACAGCATGTGGCCAAAACAAGCACGACTCCTGATGTGATTTTTTTTAACTGGTTTGCAAATAAAAACAAGTAAACATTTTGTGCTTTCAGGATTATCTCATTCCAGCTCCCTGTAAAATGCAAACCCTCCACATTCCCTGGAACTTCTTGCTAGCACTGCTCTTTTTCAAAAGGGATCTTGTAGTCCTTTCAGGTACTTCTCTCTATATTTGGGTGCCACAGAAAATAACCGAGCAAGAAACAAGGGCAAAAAAATAATTAATGGAGCTGATGTCCAATCTCTAGTAGAGTCAGCTCTGGACCTCTGCACTCCTTCGTTCTGTTTTAAGTAATTTGAGGGCTTTGTCCCACAGTGACTGCCTGCTCACACATAACAATCAGTACAGACTGCATCATAGAACCGAGTTGCCAGAAGGCCTTTCTGATTAACGTGCATGCTAAAACCAGCATTAGAAGCACTACCAAAAGCAAAGCTACAGTTTTCTCCTTTTTACTTTGTCCCAATTTCCCATCTCCTGCTTGTCTGCATACCCTACTCTAGGTTCCCCCCTGCCATTCCCCCCTGCCATCCCTAAGTGTGGAGGGATCAATGTCCATATGATTCCTCGAAAGACATGAGGGCTGGGAAAAAAGCAGTGGCAGATTGGTCAGCCAAGTAGATTAGAGATTGCTATCTTGTCCTGCCACAGGCTCTAGGAACAAAACCTGAAGACACTGTGGGATTTTTGCACAATCACACCTCAGTAACTTCTCATCACAGATCCGTGTTTTCACTCTGATCATCTCCCTTTTAGTTCCACAGCTTCCTTCACAAGCAGCATCCATCTCCCCCTATAACATCCTGCTCTTCTCCATAGCCTGACTCCCTTTTCTCATTCACTGTGAGATAACAGCAGCAAGCAAACAGCGCAGATGAGCCTAATCGCCCTTTATCAGCAGGAATGCACTCCACACATGCATGTTCTTTGCCCCTCACAAACCCTTCTACATGGTCCAGACTGCATTGTATGGCTTCCGTACCACTGTCTCCCCTTTATACCAGTAGCTCAGCTTTTCCATGGAGAGAGCTAAACTTGTTTCATATAAACACATTCAGTAAAACCATTACAACCCCCATATGGCCATGGTTCACATGGTTTATAAGAGTCCCAGCTCTTCTAATTTTTTTCCCCAAAGTGAAGGGAAGGCAGTGGATGCTCACCCATGACTTCTCGGGCTTCAAGCAGGAAGAGGTCACTCCAGGGCCCACACCCTGCAGAGTTCAGTACACATACTCTGATGATCAGGTCTTTGAGAGGATTCCATGTTGTAAGATTAGCTTTTGTATCCTGTACGATCATCTCCCCCTGAGAGCAAATAGCAACAAACTGTAAGCTGTCTTAAAAGGAACAGAGTTTAAAACCTCACCTATAAAACTAAAGCAAAACAATACAATGTACTTCACTGGTGCTATAACAAGGGTTGGGAGTGGTGACTCCCGGGCTTTAGTCTTGGTTTTGCCATTAACTTTAACTGTCACCTTGGGTTTCTCTTCTCAAAAATTCTTAATAGCTTCCCAGGGCTTAGGGAAAATATGAGGTTTAATGATTTCCTCCTTTGAGGTCCTTCCATGAAAGTTACTATGGAAATGGGTTTTTTTCTGCTGTCAAAAGATACACTTCCTTCTTGTGGTTTAAACGCAAAGATGCACTGACATACCACAAAGCATTTGACAATTTTAATCCAAGGGAGGAGTCTGTCTGTTTTAACTTGTTGACCAAATCCCAACTGACTTCTGAATTTCACTGCCAATTTTCACTTAGGATGGCAAGGCCAACATATTTTCAGTAATTCTTTTTCATAAGCATCATTTGCAGCAAGGCCATGAAGATTTGGCTGCCACCAATCGCACAATGTACATTCAATGGGAATACTGTCATTCAAAGACAATGACCTAATATGAAATGGGTCATGTGAAAAAGGAAATAAGCCTCTTTCCCCTCTAGTCATCTATTATTACAGGCTTGTTCATCATTAATAAGAGCTGGCTAAATACATATTAAGAAGAGAGAAAATATCAGAAATGCTGTGAACTTCAAAGGCAGATAGAGACCTGGGAAAGGTCAATGATGAAGAACAAATGAAAGGCCTTCTACCCTGACATGGCCCTTTCAACTCCCTTCATTCTGTAAATGAAATAAAAGAATCCAGAACCTTCGTTCTGTGATTTACAGTATAACTAATTCACTTGTTAAATACAGCTTTGCTGCTAGGATTTGGAAGCCAAGTCACAGGAGAGAAAGAAAGGCTTGATCCTGCACTGCCTGAGACAAACTAAATTTTATCTGTGTTGTACTTCCGTACAAAAACTGGCAGAGAACTGGTCCGTCTGCAGATGAACATTCAAGTGGAGAAATTCTGAATATGTCAGGAAGGGAGAGACGGGTGTAAATCATGAGGCCAAATACTGAGGAGTTGTTATGAATCAGCATAGATCCATTTACACAAAAGAAACATCAGCAACATAGTCCCCTGGTATGGATAAGGATGAGGGGCCTGAATACCTAGAAAATTTTATATGAACTTTCTCCAACTGTGTGTCCTCTTGATAAGTTACCTGAGTTACATTATCCTGAATCCACTCCAGCCTGTATCCCAGGACATTTTCTTGCAGCACATCTGGAGTCACACCTTCCCACTCCAAAATGAGACCAGGATCTCTTTGGATAACATGGATATTTTGCGGGGTGCTGCTTGGAGCTGAAAGCAGAGGACAGAACACAATCACTTTGTGCAGGAAAATAAGGCATTATGCACACTGAAAACGGCTAAAAAGACAGTTTTCATCTTCTTCCCTGAGATAAACTGGAAGACAGAGTGAGCATAAAGGAAGAGAACAACTTCTGCAGGCCACCAGCAGTACATTTGCTTCAAGTGGAGAAGATAAGTTTGGTTGGCATCTCTTGATTCTTTCCAAGACCCCAAGAATTTCAGAGAGCCAGTGGGTCATAGGCCCAGCCCTGTGGCTGGATCACATTGTGGTTAACAGCAACGATGCATGATGCAGACTTGAATACATAACATGTTAGGTGTTAGGAGACCCTTAGAGTGGACAAGCAATCTGACAGTATAACGATGCCCGCATTTCAGAATTAGGCAAGGAGAAGTCCAATAATGTTTATAATTGTCTCTTTTTCATATTCAGAACTGCTTTCCTGTCTTGCTTACCAAGCTCCAGGGTTTGGAAATAAACTCTGTCAGTGAAAGGGGAGCTGCCCATCTCATTGCTGCACTGCACACGAACACTATAGTTGGTGGAATGCTTCAGGCCTTGCATGCTGTATGCAAAGGGGGGCACTGGGGTGACTTCAGTGGAGACCTCATGGCCATCTGGTGACTCAGCTACCTGTGCCAAGAGTGAAACGGAGACTGTTACCATAAGCCATATGACTAACAGGTCTATAGGGATAAGAATCTTTTTATAGGTTAGTTTAGGAACATGTAAGAATCAATATCGAATGAGCAATGTTTAAAATACTGAAATGGGAGTTGTCAAACTAAGACCTAGAGCCACATCTTTATTTGGTTTAAGTGACATCACCCTAACTCTGTCAGTGCAACAACATGGTTCCATATTTTAAAATATTTCCATAACTATATCACAAATTCTACACTTTACTACGATTCTACTATTTCCTTTAAAGAAAACTAAATGTGCTTGTTACTTTTGAGTGACTGGCTTCCAAGGTTTGTCTGAATCTGGGCAATGAAAAATTGAATTTCCCTGCTATCTAGTGTCACCTTTTTCTGAACTCCTTTTCCAGAAGGTTGCATATTTTCAGTTTAGTAGTGGATTAAAGACACTGTATGCTCTGTTGGCTCAGTTCAACTAAACTGTTTCAGATTAAACCGAAAAGAAACTTTTTACCACTCCTGCAATCCTTGGTTTTTGTTTGTTTGAAATCTGGGAGGTGGTCGAGTCACCTTCCCTGGAGGTGTATAAAAGAGGGGTGAATGAGGTGCTGAGGGGCATGGTTTAGTGATTGATAGGAAGTGTGCTTTTAACACACAGAGGTTCAATGATCCTGCTTTTGTGCTGACAATAACAGAAACCACTGCACAGCTCCCAGACTCAGTCTATCTTTCTTCTCAAGTTCATATGAAATAGCAAATCTGGGAGTAAAAGCAAGACATGCAGATAAAAGTGAAACACTCACATGGACTTCATATTCTTTATATAGCAGTCTTTCTCCTTTTCTCTCTGCCCTTCTGCTAATTTTCTCATGTGCTCTTGTCCCACTGGTTTGGCTAATAAAGAGGAAGAACCTCAAGCTTCCTTAACAGAAAAGCATACCATTATCATTATCAGTGTCATCCAAAGCCAGGAAAAACCGAACAGACTTCTGTGTAAAAGCCTGTCAGTTTGAGGATGCATTTTTGTTCCACATTCTGAAGTGTCGGTACTCTCGCATCTGCCCTCTTCATGCCCTGGAGCACGGCTGGTGTTAACAGTCAGTAAACATAGCAATTCCCTACCCTGTCCCCAGAAGCAATCTGTCTGTCTGAGCACAGCACCCACTGCAATTCCTGAGTGACAGAAAACCAGGGACAAGCTTCAATCGCACTTCTCTTTCTGGGAGGCTTCAAGCAGAAGTGCAATCATGGGGAACCAAGAATGTGTGTATTTTCACATGGAAATGTATGTCAATAGTTCTCACAAAAATCTCTTGATGTGGGAGACGGGAAGCACAGCTTTCTGTCTGTGAAGGGTTATTGCCAAGTTACACTGCTTCCAGATTGAAGTGCAGGAACTTCATCCTGCTCAAACAGAACAGAAAAGGCTTAGAAAAAGGGTGAGAGACTGCTGAGTGGACAGAAACCAAGCTGCTCTGATTCAGACTCTTTTCCACATGACCCATCCCCCCCAACTCTGCCTCTGCCAAAAGTGAGACAGAGAACTCAAAACCCAGAGTGATTAGCATTGCAGCATGCAAGCCAGAAAGAACAGGCTGTTCCAGCTGGAGATAACTTGCATTGTAAAACAGAGGAAGAGAAGTTTTTATAACTGAGAACAAGAACAGAAGCAGCAACAAAACCCAGTGACCAGGAGCTAGCCAGACTCAGGCCTTCTTTCTGCCAGAGACTTAAAACAAGATGATACTTTCTTTTACTTATGAAAGGGAATAAACATCAGAGCATGAAATTTCTGGTTTCCTCCACAAATAAAAGGAGGACCAAAGTAAATTAGCTAAGCTGCTTCCAGAATAACTTGTGTTCATAATCCTCCTCTACATAGCTGACATCATGCCATAGAAATTCCACTCACACTGCTGCTGTAATAAGGTAAGGAAAGCTCAGGGGCCCAATATTCACTCCTGGCAGATAAAGACCATGGGGATTGTACCTAGCTGCATTTGTATGGCCTCCTTCATGAATCACCTTTTCCACACTCAGTTACCAGCTCGTTGATCTGATTTTACATTTAAGTGTACAATGCTAGAAACTAACTGTGCCTGAAGCTGGACACACAGAATCACAGAATCACCGGGTTGGAAGAGACCCACCGGATCATCGAGTCCAACCACTCCCACAAAACACTAAACCATGTCCCTCAGGACCTCGTCCACCCGTAACTTAAACACCTCCAGGGAAGGCGAATCAACCACCTCCCTGGGCAGCATATTCCAGTGCCTAATGACCCTTTCCGTAAAAAACTTCCTCCTAATCTCTAACCTAAACCTCCCCTGGCGGAGCTTGAGGCCATTCCCCCTTGTCCTGTCCCCTGACACCTGGGAGAAGAGGCCAGCTCCCTCCTCTCTACAACCTCCCTTCAGGTATTTGTAGAGAGCAATGAGGTCTCCCCTCAGCCTCCTCTTCTCCAGGCTAAACAGCCCCAGCTCTCTCAGCCGCTCCTCATAAGGCCTGTTCTCAAGCCCCTTCACCAGTTTCGTTGCTCTTCTCTGGACACTCTCCAGAGCGTCAACATCCTTCTTGTGCTGAGGGGCCCAGAACTGGACACAGTATTCAAGGAGCGGTCTCACCAGTGCCGAGTACAGAGGGAGAATAACCTCCCTGGACCTGCTGGTCACACCGTTTCTGATACAAGCCAGGATGCCATTGGCCTTCTTGGCCACCTGGGCACACTGCTGGCTCATGTTCAGCCGGCTGTCGACCAACACCCCCAGGTCCCTCTCCTCCTGGCAGCTCTCCAAACAGACCTCACCCAGTCTGTAGCTCTGCATAGGGTTGTTGTGCCCCAGGTGCAGGACTCGGCATTTGGCTGTGTTAAACCTCATGCCATTGGACTCTGCCCAGCGGTCCAGTCTGTCCAGATCCCTTTGCAGGGCCTTCCTACCCTCCAGCAGATCGACACTTCCACCCAGCTTAGTGTCATCTGCAAACTTACTAAGGGTGCACTCAATGCCTTCATCCAGGTCATTGATGAAGACATTGAACAGGGCTGGACCCAGCACTGAGCCCTGGGGGACCCCACTTGTGACTGGCCTCCAGCTGGATTTAACTCCATTTACCACCACTCTCTGGGCCTGGTCATCCAACCAGTTCTCCACCCAGGAGAGTGTGTGCCTGTCCAGGCCGGAGGCTGACAGTTTCTGTAGCAGAATGCTGTGAGAAACTGTGTCAAAGGCTTTGCTGAAGTCCAGGAAGACCACGTCCACAGCCTTTCCCTCATCCAGTAGACGAGTCACTGTACCATTGTTCCCAGAAACCTAAAGAAGCAGTCCTGGTTTTTTTGAGATGTCAAGGACTCGTCACCCAGTAGAGCTAAAGGATATTAACACCCTTGATTTTCTGTGCAGAACTGGACTTTGACAATGGAAAAAATCATCAAGATTTAGAGCTACGGCTTAAAATTACTCTGAAACATGCAAATAGGCCTGACAGTATCACCCAAGGGTATTGAAGGAGCTGGCGGATGTGCTGGCCAAACCCCTTTCCATCATCTTCCAACAGTCCTGGAAGACTGGGGAAGTTCCTCTGGACTGGAGGCTGGCTGATGTTGTGCCCATCTACAAGAAGGGCTGCAGGGAGGACCCAGGGAACTACAGGCCAGTCAGCCTGACATCAGTGCCAGGGAAAGTCATGGAACAGGTGATCTTGAGTGCTATCATGAAGCAC
>WAAB01015249.1:0-39927 GCA_013389865.1 Piaya cayana | reverse complement strand
GAGATTTAGGCTAGACATTAGGAAAAAAATATTTCACAGAAAGGGTCATTGGGCACTGGAACAGGCTGCCCAGGGAGGTGGTTGATTCACCCTCCCTGGAGGTGTTTAAGGCATGGGTAGACGAGGTTCTGAGGGGCATGGTTTAGTGTTTGATAGGAACAGTTGGACTCGATGATCCGGTGGTTCTCTTCCAACCTGGTTGTTCTATGATTCTATGAAAAAGCCAAATCTGTCTCCTGGCGTCAGTATTCCCACTTGTCCTGTACCATGTCCTACACTTTGCAAGCTCCTCATCCCTTGGACTCACCTCTATGTCCACCGCATTTTCTCTGGCACTGCAAAGCACAGGGCTGAGGTGTCATGGGAGTTACAGGCCACTGCACTGCAACACATTACCACGAGCCACCTGCTCAAGGACATTTAAGGACCCTGCAGCCACCCAAGGGCACTTCCCATAGAGAGATGCGAGCTTCACAAGTGCTGCAGTGTGATGACTCTGCATGGAGTAGCTGCCATGGAACAATATGAATGGCCTCAAGCTCCACCAGGGGAGGTTTAGGCTGGACATTAGGAAGACTTTTTTCACGGAAGGGGTCATTGGGCACTGGAACAGGCTGCCCAGGGAGGTGGTTGCATCACCTTCCCTGGAGGTGTTTAAGGGATGGGTGGATGAGGTGTTGAGAAACATGGCCTAGTATTTGATAGGAATGGTTGGACTCGATGATTCAGTGGGTCTTTTCCAACCTGGTGATTCTATGATTCTATAAACCGGCCAGGAGGAAGAAAGGGGGCCAGTCTCAAGTTCTCAAATGGACACTTCATATTCAAAGCCAGCCCTGCTGTTCAGCACCTGTTTATGCCCCGAGTTGCATCCTGTTAAGTTTCCATGTTTTAAAACTGGAATAAGAATTCAAACTCTGCTACAAAGCAGTTGGAGAAGAGCAAAAAGATGGTCTAAGCAGTGTTGTGGTTCAAGGGAGTCCCGTTCTTAATGCAGGGCAGGGAACAATCCAGAGAGGCCGTACCTGAAGAGTGCAAGAGTGCAAGGGTGCACGGCCATCAAATCCTGGCACCCAGACCACGCTGGCATTGCTGCTGGTGACTTGGCTTACAGTTACGTTGAGAGGCCGGAGAGGCATGGCTACAAAGGAAACAAAGACACCTTTCAGTATAAACAGAACTGAGCAGGTAATCACCATGGCAGAGGCTTAAGGCTAGAAATTATGCAATGAAATCACTAACAGAGATGGTACAATATCACATCTTTAGAGCTTCCCTGATTCTTGCGAATGAAACTATTATCTTAACATTGAACAAGCTATAAGCATCCATTCTTTAACAGTCCAGCATACTTGCTTGACACATACAGGCAGCAGTCGATCTGTCTGATAGTTATGCCAGTGTGTGATGTTTATACCTTGGTTACTCGGCCATATTCCCTGCCCCCTCCATTGCAATGCATGACTCAGCCCTGCACACACAATCGCCTGTGGACCTACAATGTGACCTAAACCAGGGCTTCAAAATCCCTCCCCTGGTTCTTAGTCCAGCCCCCAAAACTAGCTCTGCCAGCACCAGTGGAAGGATGGTTTGCTGTAGAGACTTGGATACCCTGCAGCTGGATTTGCAGAAGAATGCTTCCTGCTGTGAAAGTGTTGCCTCCAGATGTCCATTACAAACCCTTCTGAAACCCCCTGGGATGGAGCCCAGACTGAAAACCATGCCTCCTTCATGCTGGAGATGAATAAAGTCAGAAAGCACTCTGTCTTTTACAGAGGGGCAATTCAAGACAAAGAGTTTGCTTATTACATGGCTGATACCACACTACAAATTAAGGGAGGAGTCGGGAACAGAATCAGGATTCCCAGACTGGCCATTTAATCAGATGTTTGTGGTTAATAACACCACAGAGCAGCACCAGAGCACTGCCTCTCTGCTCCTGCTCTGAGACCACGCCTCCATCACTGCAGGGGTCTCCAGTATGTTGTCACATTAACCTAAGCTCTTTGGCTTTCTTTTAGGATCCTCAATGCTTCCCTTTATCTTCTATTTTCCTCCCACTGTAAATCCACATAGTTACTTCCTATTCATCCCAAAATACCCCTCACCATCTCTTTTTCATTCCCGAGTCTCTGTTTTTATTAAGGCACCTCACTCCTGAAAAAAATTACCAGCTTCATGAACACTAATGTTTGCCTTGACCTTCTACTCATTAAAAACATCCTACACTGCTGCCTTGAGTAATACTTTTCCTTCCACACCTCAGCAAATGGTACCCTCAGGAGTCATTTTTTAAAAACGCAACAGTCCTCAGGACAAGGCTCTGCCTACAGAATGAATTTTCCATCTCTCCTGAGCTGTATCCAGTAGAAAGCAACAGTGTAAAAATAATTACAAACCAGGATTGCTCCAGTTGCTTCTTCTACTCTGCCAGAGAGCATCCTTGTCTCTCAGTGCACTGAGGACAAACACAGTACTGCCTTCAGTATCTCTACAGAGCCATCTGCTTAGACCAAAACCCACTCCAAACTCCCTACAGACGACCTGGAGGAGAGGATGGGGCAGGGAGTAGGTGGTGTCACAGATAAACCCCATAAAGCCTGTGTTGTCAGGCTAACTAGTTGCCAGAACTCAGGGCAGAGGGCTGCTGGTCCTGCAGGGTGGGTAGGTGGGAAGGTGAGGCACCAGGGTCCACAATGGAAGATGGGAAATTAGTTCTTTGCCTTTCAGTGAAATGTCTTTCTGAGTTAACTTAGACTTCTCAATGTCTTCATTTCTTTCCCTTTTGATGTTGGGTATTCAGGTTTGTAAGCTCTTTGAGAGGGGAAAAAGCTTGCTTTCACTCCTTACTTGGTTATCATTGAAACACTGCCTTTAACTCAAGTCTCTTGTAAACATAATCTTAACTCTTGGGCTTAACAACATGTAATTTTCAACACTGGATGACAGGTCCAAGGAGGTATGCGTTATACCACCAGTAAGAATAATCAACTGCTAATACATCTACTCTGTAATGGACACAGTGACTGAAGAGTGTTGGCTTGCTAGTACCTTCCCCTAAGTCTTCAGTTTATAAAAGGGACAGATGCATTTCCCCATCATGCGCTGGATTAAAAACTGAGCAATTATTTCCTGTTGTGCTTTATAACACAGGATACAACCCTACAAGTTGTAGCTGCGCACATGGAGGAGACCACGGCCAGTCTTAAAACAAGACCTTGAATGTTAACATAATGAGAGTTAACTTCCTCTGTGCTGGTAGAATGGCTGGAATAATGGAGTTTTGTACATGGCTGGGGACTGTGGGCTACAATAAAAGTTATTTTCTGCTTGGAGTACATCCAGCACATTGCAGGCACTATGGAGAATAGATAATCACAGAATCACACAGAATCACAGAATCACCGGGTTGGAAGAGACCCATCGGATCATTGAGTCCAACCACTCCCACAAAACACTAAACCATGTCCCTCAGGACCCCGTCCACCCGTAACTTAAACACCTCCATGGAAGGCGAATCAACCACCTCCCTGGGCAGCATATTCCAGTGCCTAATGACCCTTTCCGTAAAAAACTTCTTCAACAGCAGCAAACAGGGAGAAATGTTAACAGTTTGCAAATGTCCTAGCAAAAATATTTGCCTCTGGAAACATAAAAGAGAAATTGTTTAATAAATTGTAGAAGGACTCAAGAGTCCTCATTAGCAGATGATTGCAGGGGTGTTGGAACTGGATGATCTTTAAGGTCCCTTCCAACCCAACCCACTCTATGATGTAAGAAGATGTGTAAGAGAGGAAGGTCCTGATCATGCACGTATGGACAACTGCTCCCAGTAATAGTTGCACTGGTCTACATGTTCATAGGATCAAAGACTAAATAAACACCTGGGCCTGCTCTTGTTCTCCTTGTTAGGAGTTTTGCTTTATATTGATCAGGGGCTGTACTACATCTTCAAAACTTCTGCTCTTTACAAGAGCCTCATCAATTCCCTAAGTTTATAACTACTCTTTTAGATGTTTAGCGATTGATAGGAATGGTTGGACTCTATGATCCGGTGGGTCTCTTCCAACCTGGTGATTCTATGATTCTATGTATATTTGAGGTAATACAGTTAGACCTTTCTGACTACAGCACTGGACTTGCTATTTAAAATCCGTTTCTTACCTCTAGCACATGCAAGATACTGGTACAACTTTTGCTGAATCACTTAAGCTTGCTCCTCCTCAGCTCTGTGTATGTGTATGCACACAAATGTGTGATGGTGATATATCCCACCCAAATGGGTTGTGTGGAGTCATTAGTTGCTGATTAACCCCTATTGCTCACTTTTGGTTAAACATAATTGCTTGGAAATGCAAGAATTTAGAGGTCTTTACCTCATCATCTTATTAACAATTTTTTTTTCAAAATTTTTTTAAAAAAACATGTAAAAAAATTTAAAAATCTGCATTAACATTAAAAAATGTGTATTTGGGCCAAGTGTAATCTAAAATTACAGTTTGATGAGGTTTTTCTTTAAAGCATAGTAGCTTTGTGAACTAAATTCTATCCCAGGATAAAAATCTCCATAAAATATATATTCCACAATAACTAACTCCTCTGTGTAGCCAAGCCTTTAAGGCAACAACCTAAAACATTTTAAAATTATGTTATAAATCTTACTAGTCCAGCATACTGCGTTCTTGGCATAGCAGTAATCACAATGTCCTGAAGAAAAATACACTGTAAGAACAGTAGATCTGCAGCTGGATTTTAAGCTATCCTTTAATGAATATTAGGTTACACAACTTTAACTACTAATACAGACATGTTTGCTTTTATTCGCGCCGAGCAATTTGCTAGCACTTGGAACAAATTACTTTTGTGACATGCCTCTCCTGGAGCTGATAATCATGTAATTCAGTGTGCATTAAACTGCGACTAAACATTCAAATGCAGAAGCATCTCAACATGAAGAGGAGAAGAGCAGATTGCTCTGATTATCCCTGTTTCAGTCACCTGGAGGAATAAAGGAAACATGACACCACCTTTGGCATCTCCAGATGACAACTAGTCATGCAAAGGCCAGGGCTCATTTGTTTTGAATGAGTTTATAAGTGCAAAGGATTTAAATAATAAAATCCATAAAAACATGTGTAGATGAGCAGACCTCACTGGCCACTGGTGACAGTCTTTCTTGTCTTTTTTCAGCATCTACTGTGATGCCAATAGAAGCAAGCAGAAGCCTCTTTAGCTCTAACAAGACCTACATATTGCCAAGAAGGAAAGATTTCCCCAGCTACAGATAAGTATCTGGCTTCCATTCTCACAAGCAATTTGACTGTTCTGACTCGCTCATTTACAAGGAAAACCTGTTATTTGACATCAAATTACCAGTCCTCAACCAGATGTGGTTCGTTTTCAACAGCCTGGGACACAGTCCTGCATTGCAAGTGAGAACTGCTGTTAGAGCTCAAAGCAGTTTCAACTGTGAGGAGCTCCAACTGGTGTAGGTTGCTGGCATCTTTGAGACATCCTCTGGCATTAAGGAGCCCTACTTTCCCTCCCCAGAGAGCAAACCCAAGTCCCTTGCCCATCCTTTTGCACACTCTCACCTTTAATTTGAACGGTGGCTGTCCGAGATGAAGACAATCCCTTTACGTTGTGAGCTTCGCAGGAGAAAACTGTAGTTTGATTAACACCTGAATATCGGTCAAGACAAGGAAAGGAAATACAAACAGCTATGTAATCCAGCTTCAGTCTTCAGCAGAATTTCAGCCACATGTGACATCCAGTTCAACCAGTACAGGCAATTGGAGGGCTAAGCTAGGTGCCGATCAAAGGCAAATTAATTTCAATGTAATTAACATGCTAAACACATTTTTAATGGAGAGAGCGTGGTGATGTAGAAGAGCATTCACAGGAACTTCAGAAAGCACTGAAAAAGAAAGATGAATCTGGCAGAACAGCAGCTAGTAGATGTCCACTTATCACCTTCTGGCGAGCATCCTGGGAGCAAGGAGATGAACCATGTGCTTATACAACAGCCAATGTTCTAGATCTCAGCCTGCCACATAAGCAACAATAACCTTCTAACTGAGCTACAAGCCCAGGCAAGGTTCCAACCAGATGCTGCAGATTTCAAGCTAATACCCACCTGTTGCTCACCTTGCATGAAACTTTTGAAGACATGCAAAGCAAGTTGAAGTAAAATGCTACCTCATCAATGTTGAGGCACTTTCCAGGGGTAATATAATGCAAGAGAGGATTACACTCCCTCTCTTCTGTATCTATCACAGGGCCTGAACATGGCATCATACTGATGTCCAGCTGTTCCAGGATGAATATAGATATTGGTAATTAATCAGAATTGAGACAGATTTGCAAAACTGAATGGAGAAATGTGTTCAGCATATATTTTCCCTCAATTTGGTCCTCAGTTGCCTTATAGGGCTCTATCTGAGAAAAGTTAAGGATTGGTACATTATGTGCATACAGCTTAAGAGGGAAAAAGACTTTAGAGCTGCATGGAGAAGCTTGCACAGTCTGTCTTTGCCCTTTGATTCATCCCCAGGCATGAGATTAACAGCACTGCTAAGAGGGTGCACTGGAAGAGAGGAGGGACTTCTACAAAATGAAAGAGCAAAGTATTTTAGCTTCTTCCACTCGCCATAGTGAACCAGAGGAAAATGTTGCCAAGCAGAGCATACCAGTACCTGACCTGGTAGGTTATCCCAAAGACAGAATCAAACACAGCCCTGTCCTGAGGAAAACACACCACAAGCTAAGATCTCCTTACTCCCTAGCACCACTGCCAGCACTGCTTTCCAAATATAACCATCTTTTTACCAAACCAACTTCTTGTTGAACCTTCTAAATGCTTTCTTTCTAGCTAGTACTTTTTCTTCAGGATTCAATACTTTGTTTAGCTAGCAATGCTTATTTTCTTACCAATCATCTTTTTTGACATTCTTTGGAAATCTGACCATGCAGTTTGTATCCCACTACACTTTCTCCATTGCAAAGACAAGATATGCTCAAGAATCATCCCAAAGAACACTGAAAAGGGCAAAGAAAGATGCTGGTGATGAATACATATAATAGCAATTTATTTGAAGAATCGCTAGGAGCTGATGTCCTTCAGGTCCCCATGCAACTCTCACATGTCTCAGTGATGGAAGTTTTGTACAGTACTATGGGATGAGTTCTGTGGAGGAAGGGAGACTTTTTTTTACTGTCTTTCCCCTTTCGACCATAATTTTTTTTCAGTTTCCATTTCAACAGGCAGGTTATATCATAAGGAAACAGTTTTCATTTCCAACTTGGAACAGCACTGAATGGCTATATAAGAGAGGGTGCAGATGATTAAACCGTTGCAAATCACAAGCCAGGTTTTGATTTAGGTATCAGTTAGGTTCTAAGAAAAGGACTGGATATCTCGAAGGATGGCCAAAGATGTACAGAAAGAAACTCCCTCAGGTAAAACTGTTAACACTGATGAAGACGCCCCAGAGAGGACACCGAGTTATAAAATTTTTTCTTTCTAAAGACAAAGCTCAACTTTGTCTCAAGGCTGCTGAGAACAGAACAGCAGCAAAGAGAAGTAACACAAAGCTTTTGGACAACTGACTAGAACAAAGTTACCTTTACGAGATAACTTCAAAAATAGTAGTGGTCAGGTCCTGGAAGAGGTACACTGGCCCCTCCCTGAAAGTGGGCTTAAGAAAGGCTTAAGAGCCTGGCTCCTGAGCTCTTCACTTGATGCTGCTGGGGAAGGCAGTTGTACCACCATGGGCCTAGTGTGCCTGCTCTGGGGCAAACCTTGGTCTCCAAGGATATCAGCCAGCCCACTTCAGCACCAATGTAACTACTCTAAGCATCATACAGTTACATGAGGTGGTCATGTTTTAATGATAAGAGCATCCAGCAAGCCTGAAAGAACAGAAATGGGAAAGAGAGGGAAAAGCAGTGTGTGACATGGCTGTGCAGAGAAGGAGGTGGCAGCATCTGTTACATATGAACATTTGGAGATTTCCAAGCCAAATGTCACCAAAAAAGTCACTTAATATAACCTCTGCATGAAGTGGAACAAAAGAGGCACCCAATTCATCATTTGTCCCATAGCATCTTTAGCACAGTGTCAGACCCACCCAAGCTCTGAAGAGCCTGTTCAACTCAAGCCAGCAGAAAAAACAGAGCAGCAATCAACTCTCAAGATGATTTGGTTTGGTATGTGATCTCTCAGCTCTCAATGTACAGTCAAAGACCATTCTCACACTATGTGGCTACACAGAGTCACCAGGCATAATCAGAAGACAGTTCTCCTCATCTTCTGATGCTCAAAGTGATCCCCTGCATTGGCCGCAGCCTTACCTGACACATTTAAGATGGAGGGGGAGATGTCTGGAAGCCCCACTCTAGAGTCTCCCATCCACCAGACAATTGTCACTGGTTCAGGGGGACCAACAGCAGCACAAGTCATATGAAATGGGACATTAGGGGACACGGACACATCCTCAGGTTCCACAGTAAAGTAGGGCACACCTAGAAAAGCAACAGACAAGTGATAATAACTGCAGAGACTCCTGTCTCTTGTTTATATCCAGTAATACCAGTGCCCAACACTAGGCATAGAGGCTAGGCAGATGGGTGTCCAATCCAATTCCCTCCAAGCCCTTCACAATATCCAAGGGTCATATATGTTGGATCACCTCAGGGCATGAACATCTACATATTCCCGCTAGAAGAAGTCAGAAAGGAAAGAACACTTGCTTCCCAAAACACCATTGAAAAAACTCTTTCACCAAGTCTCCTTCAAGATTCCACTATGAAGTAGTTTCTAGTAGTAGTATTTGCTCAATTTTTCAGCTGGAGAGTCTAGAGTTTAAAGAGGCAACTGTCAATAAATTTAGTGCTGGCAGACACTACTTTAAAAGATGCCTAATCCAGCTGCAGATACTTCTTGCTATGCATTAAAAACTGAAGCTGGTCAATGTGTTGAACCAGTGGCTGTAACAAACCCATGAATGAGGGAAGAATCCCCCAGGTGAGAGACTAGGATCATTTACAATGCTCTTTCCTCTGCTTAATTGACTGGAGCTGCCTTCCAGCATGCTCCAACACTATGGGAACCGGGCTGCCTTGGAAGGCTGAAGTATATGCACAA
The DNA here is from genome assembly GCA_013389865.1 of Piaya cayana. Classification (NCBI taxonomy): domain Eukaryota; kingdom Metazoa; phylum Chordata; class Aves; order Cuculiformes; family Coccyzidae; genus Piaya; species Piaya cayana. The sequence goes on along the minus strand of WAAB01015249.1, from coordinate 30,782 downwards.
ACACAATTCTTTTGATAACTATCTGTTCCCTGTCACAGAAAGTCTCCTGCTTGGTACAAAAGGCCTTAGATCAGGCCTATAGGAAATAAACCACAGTGGCAATGCTAACTACCTCAGGTCACCTCTAAGTTAGCTGAGGCAATAACTTAGTGTAACTCAACGTACGAAGATATGTGGTTCCTCTTGTGGACATCGCCAAGACACTTGTGGCTTTAGTGCTCCAAGCCTGTGATTCAGAAGTTATCAGCCATCAGCACCAGTGTTGACACTGCAAGACAGCTGGCATGCACTTCTGGTGACTGGTGGAATATCTAAAGGTCCAAAGAATTGTCAGGTTCCCTTTTATACTTGAAACTTTGGGTGTCAAGCACAGCTGCTACCAACTGCATCTACATCAAAATTATGTATTTTCACGCTGCAAAAAGCATGTTCTGGAAACTGCTGATCTGCTGCATCACAGCAACATAGGAACCAACAACACTGTGCACTCACGTGCTTTAACTATGCTGTTTGTCCCTGGCCAAAGATGACAGGACCAAATAGATTCAGTAGGTGTGGCAGATGCTGAGCACCTCCAACTGCAGGCAATTAACGCAGGTGACCAAAGAGGGATTGAGAAGCCTAAGGCTTACCATTTCCTCTACATTCCAGCTGACAGTGACGACCTCAGTCTTTCACTGGCCATCCACTTGCTGTTTGTATTTCAAGTGACAGTTTCTCTGGGCCTTTCTTGCCACTCCCTTTAGAGTGGCATGTAAATGAACAAACTAAACCAGATCTAGAAATAGGTCATGTCAGGAATGACGGTGACTATCTGTACAAAGGCTACTACTCAGACAGGTATATCCATCATCATGATTTATTGATGGTTTTTGCTTACATGTGTTAATATTTTTATTGCAGCCATACATAAATAATAAAAGTGAATAAACTTTCCAGATACCGGCTGTGACAGCTCCGCCTTCCTCCAAGGAAGATTAGAAGGGATAATATCTTTGTTTTTCTACCTATGAGCAGGATGTCTGTCTCCTGTCCCTTTGCCATGGCACCTGAAGTAACATTTTGGAAGGACCACGCCCAGCTTAGCAGGTTTTCTGACTTTGGGAGCAGCTGAACAGATTAGACAAGACCACAATTAAAAACTCTTATAGTTCAAAGAGTGCAACTGACTCATCCAGCTCAGGAATTTGCCCCCATATATACGTCACCTGGATATCTCACTCTCCTTAACACATCTACTTTGCCAGTTCCTGGTAGAAGAGGTGAGTGCATCCTCTTTCACATATGCACATTGGTAGCACTGAGCAGCCAACAGTCAAGAAATCAGTGGCAAAACAAGGAAAAGAACCTGTCTATTGCCCATTCCAAGCTGTCATGCAACCTACAGGGTCAATTCTTATTTTTATTATTTTCTACAGCTCAGTTTTTAGACACTTCATTCAGGAGGACGAGTCCATACACATGGCTGGGGCTCTGAAAGTAGCCACAACAGCAGCTAGCAGCCCTGGGAACAGCCGCACGGTTAGAGCTGTAATTTCAGAGGGGAAGTTATGTAAGAAATGTAATCTGTATTTTTCAGGTAGTCACACACTACAGTGTGCCCCTTAGATTACCTCTCTTAACATCAAACACTATCATGTTCTTGGTAAGGCCAGACTCAAGTTTCTAAACCAGGAAACAGTTTGAAAATAATTTGGTTTTGTAAATTGAGGAGTGTTTTGTAAGATTAAACATTCCAGCTGCATTACAAAGACAACTCAAATACCACTGCTAAAAATTCTGCTTGATACACACTACTTAAGCGGATCTCAAGGCAGACATTAGACAACATAGAAATCCCTTCAAGCTCACTTTAAATGAGATCACCACCAGCCCACACTTGTTGAAACCTGCAAATGACCAGAGTAAAGATCCTTTCTCAAAGAGGACATCTGTTATCAATACAGCAACCACTTCTAGACAAAGCTGGTAGGTCCAGGAAAGAAATTTACACAGTGATAACAGTGATAGTGGTGCTGATACGACTTTTTCATTTCCCATTTATTCTTATGCTAACAGCTGACACATTTTAAAAAATCCACCCCTTATCACTACCTGTTGGTTTTTATTTTTTCCCCACTAACTCCCATTTCACATGATTACACACTCAGTTTCACATGATTACATGCTCAGTTTGAGTTTAACTAGCTAGTTGCTTTTCTCATCAAGGTGACCACTTGCACTTTTTTAGCTTAGGCTTAAGCCTTCATTCTCAATGCTGCAGCTGGTCTTTGCAACTTTGATACTTCTTGCTGAGCTATCCAGAAAGCCTCCACTGTTTTTCAGATGGCTTAGCACACAGAGCTACCCAATCACTCCTAACACCATGCAAATGCAGCCACCTCTGGAGCAGACCACAGTAATGGAATAGAAAACAATACAGAGCATTTTAACCTGTAAACGTTCTCCAGTTGAAACTGCACCTGAAAATCCAGGTGGACAAAAGCCTGGGATTTATGGAAGGCAACAGGCAAAAGTTTCTCTTTCTGTGAGAACTGCTATGAATGTTCCCATGGGTTTGATAGAGACCTTTGCTGTAAAACATCCAAACCACACAACCTCCCATAACATCCTCCCTGCTCCTTCTCTTTAAGACTGTCCATTCAGCTCTAGCCCAAAGTGTTACCAACTCCATCCAAAAAGTCACTTCTCACTGCAAGTGCACTGTTCCTGTCAACCAAATATTGAGCCATCCTATGACTACCAGCTTCTGAGGACATAGCACAATTATGGCTAAAGGAAAATGAAACTAGAGACAGCAAGAAGCCACCAGTCAATGCTGCCTTGGGTGAACTTTGGGCAACCATGTAGAAGTTATTCTTTTATCAGAAAAGACTGGTCAAAACGCAATAGCCACAGCTATGAAGTGCTGATACAAAGCACTTCTCCCAAAACTCAGTATTAGTCTAAAACTGTACCTTGACCTCAAAGAACCGTTTGGTTGATAACCAAAACCAGGCTGTGACCCTGCTTTGAGAAATGGGTTGGACCAGATGATTCCCATAGATCCCTTTCAACCTAAACCATCCCATTATTCCACAACTTATTTCAAGAGCAAAGCAACAACTGATTGTAAGGGCTGGAAAGAAGCATGTGCCTGAAAGGACCTTTCACTTGTTTCCTAATGTGCCAAACCCCCTCCCCACCAGAAGCTAATAAACTAACAGCTCCTCTCCTTGAAGCTACTCTTCTACCATTTCTTACTCCTGCTCTGCAGTGATCTCACCGTACTTAGCAGCTATGGTTCAGAGCCAAGGAGGCTGTCACTGGGGCAATCTGCTCTCACCACTTCCACCTAGAGCATACTGGTGGGTCATCTCTGAAAGGAAACCAGCACTACTACTCCTCCTTACCTTCCACTATGAGCCATACTTGCTGTGATTCTTCCTTCTTCCCCCCGTTCTCAACCTGGCACCAGTACTTCCCAGAATCTGTCCGCTCGACGGATTTCAAGCTGAAAAAAGTCAAAAGCCACATCGATATTTTATGTGGATAAAGCATGTTTTAGCCCCAAAGGACCCTTCGGTGTTTGGCAAACCAGATGCACAGACAACACCCCCTGAGATGCAGCCAGCTCTAAGAAGGAAGGTAACAGCTAACCAGCACAGAGCACGCGGCAAAACAGCAGAGATAAGAGCCTCCTCTCTAAACTGGAGGATGGAATCCTGAGCAGAGCAGACAGTCTTCCTCTGAAATGTCACCACAGAAAAAACATGTGTGTCCTCTGAGGAGAGGAAGGCATTGGTATCTTGATCCTGAATCACGACACTAGCTAGCCTTCAAGAGTGACAGTTTGACCTACAATGTTGGAGCTAGCAGGAAGCTCCAAATCACAAACATCCAATGACCCAAACTGTTTTGCCTCAGTTAGGTGACCGGACTGGTGACAGCCTCATACAGGAACGGGGGGGGGGGTCAGAAAAATCCTTACCTTGCCTCAACTGTACTCAGTATTATTCTTATCCCAAAAGCACCTCACACTGTGAAACTCCTTGAGCCTCTCAGTTTGTAATTTCACAGAATCATAGAATCACATAAAGGCGTTATGCTGGCCTACTCCAGCACAATGCCTCAACCTACAAGCTCTTGTGTCCTCCCTTCCTCAGCAGCAGCTCCCCTTCTGAGAAGATGTTTCCAAGCAGAGGTAGGCAGCCACAGGGACTGAGTGTCATTCAAGCTGTAGCCCTCTAGTTCAGGGGAGGAATACTGCTCCTTGCTCCACCACTGGAAATCTGTGGTCTCACTGCTGTTAGCAACATGAGGCTACTGTGGTGAGTAAGGGCAGAATATGGTCCCAAAGCAACAAGGTCTCAGCTACCAAAAGCACCAGTGTGAGTCTGAGCAGCTGTCAATGTACAAATGTTGATTGCCCCCCATGGGATGTGCAGCCATGCATCTGCTGTCATGCAAGGATCCTCTGCAGATCTAATGACAGTCTTTCTAACACTAGCAGTCCATAACAGGGGAAGAATGTCTCTGGAAGGAGGACAGAAAGGGGAGAGTGTTTGCTGAAAGGCACAAAATGGACCCACTACAGCCTGATTTTCAGAGCTGTACCTTCAAACAGCATCAGCTGTCCTGCCCATCGTGCCGCATGTTCTGAAACACAGTGATTCGCAGCAGTCACACAGTGGGTGGTAGAAATGATCACTTCAGGAGAAGAAAGGAAAAACAAGAAAAAGATTCAGACACACCTAGATTTAGCACCCTGTACATAACCCTGGTGCTGCAGAAAGTTATCAGTAGAGGAAAACAAAAGGTGAGAAAGGAGATCAGACAGAGATTGTGAGGGGCAAAGAGAGTTAAGTAGTGGAATTGGGTGGGGTGGGAAGTAAAAAGTATAGTTTCAAGACAAACAGTTTCCACAACAATCTTATGCAATTGTTTTATTGGGCACATATTTTGTTCCTATCAAAATGTTTCGTGCAGACAAGCTTTAGCACAGAGACATTTAGTTGCTGGAATTGGAGACACTGTACAATATCAAGCTAAGAAATCTAACAGGAGACGAAGCTGGAGCTCAGCAAAGAGTGATTCTCCATCAGTCAACAGTTTTGAGACCTCACAAGTGATGGCATGCTTCCTTGTACAAGCTTTCTTTATCCACAGAAAAAGCCAGAGCAGAACCCTGGGTCTTGTTTAACTCTACTTCCAGAACTAGCTGACAACTCCCTTCTGCTGAAGTAAAGGCACAGTGAGCTGCTTTGCAGAAGAGGAGGTTTTTGTGCCACTGAGGACTGACACCATGCAGTGTAAATGTATTAGGAAAGTCACTGCAAAATGACTTGGAGATGGTTCAGGTGATAAACACACCTCCCAAAAGAAAGGAAGGAGAAGTGGTCTTCAGACTCACATCACAATTGACAATCCTCACCCTTTTAGGAAGACTGACAACTCAAGAGAGAGAACAAGAGAACAGAATGAGTACTAGTGAGAAAACCTATTTATAAGTCAGACCTTAGTCTTCCTGCTGCAGAGCAGAACAATATGAACAAAGAAGGCAAGAACACACTTTCACCTTGAAGTCACGTCCCAAGCATCACAAGCATTAGCAAAGCACCTGTCAGTGCAGTAGTCACAAAACCAATATGGTTCTAGCGCATAAAATCTCAGCCCTCAGTGGCTTCAATTCTGCACTTAGTTTATGCCCTTGCCACACACTGAACCGCAGACCTAAGGATCCTGCCCCACTGAGGGCACTGTAGTTGCAGAGATAGAGCTAACAGCAGAAAACTGTGTGATAGTTTCCACGATATTCTTCCTTCTCTGCATCTGTTGTACCTGAGGAAGCCGATCCAGTGTTCTTCATCTACTGGAATGTACACCTGGTCTACGCTTTGCACCACTGCTCCATCCTTGATCCACAACATCTCCGGATCTTCCATTCCCTCGAGGCTGCAATTTAGTTTGATGGGTTGACCCTGGGACACCTTTAATTTGATTGGAGATCCTGTAAATTTCATACCTAAAAAAAAAAACTACTCCGCCCCACCCCCAGAAGAAGGGGGGTTGGAGTAGAGGAAATTACTCTAGGGTGGTCTGGAATTACATACCCTACAGTACACACTGCAGAGGGGTCTGTTAGTCTCAGCGCTGCTCTACTATGTCGGCTAGGCAATAGGCAGAGGCAAGCACTGAAAGCACAACTGCTAGAGAGAAATGGTGGCTCAGTGCACATGTAGGGCTTTTCACAACTCATGTAACAGTAGGATGAGATCCTGCAGAGGAGTACTTGGGCAAGCAAGACAAATGCTGGGGGCTTTGCCATGTCAGTGATCCAGTAGTGCTAAGCACATTCGCTCAACATGGTACCACACCTCCCTCTTCTCTCCAGTCTTGAATTTCAGCCACGGTGTTCCTGTGCTGCTAAGAAATCATCATGCTCACTCCATTGTAAGCATTTGTAAAGAACTAGGATGCAAGAAAGAATCAATTATGTCTCGTTATTCAGTGCACAGTGTTCCTCTGCATAACAGAAAGCTTCTCTGCAATTTGCAAAAACAGTGAAAGCAAAGCCTATTCCACAGCATACCTCACCAAGGAGTGGAATTGTTTATATAACAGATATTTCTGCATGATGTGGGTGTGTGCTTAAACGAGCCTCCCTGACCCTTCAGTCCAGCCAAAGGACCACATTACACTCAGAGCTATATAACCGCAACAACCCCAAAGCAGCAGGGTGAGAGATGGTGAGGCTACTCAGGTTTACACTGACACAAAAGTGATCAGAATCTGGCCCAAAGCACTGTTACATGTGTGGGTGGATGAGGAGTGTTTCCCTCAAGCAGAAATGAATATATGGAATGTGTTACCATGAGAAAACATAGAAGCCAGCTATGTAAGTGTGTTCAAGAAAGAAAGGCATACAAAGGAAGAACCAGAGGATCAAAGGAGACTGGGAAAGCAAGAAGGTGGTAAATAAATGTAAAGCTAGTTCTGTTAGTGGCCATTTCCCATGCAGAGGCGTAGGACTGACAACAGAACAGGTCTAGCCTAGTTCAATATTATGCCTTGGCAGTGGCTTCCACATCCTTCACAAACTGTTGACTCCATCTCTCTGCTGCTCTGGCAAGTCATGTATGACAATACATTACACCTTCCGCCAGTTCTCTGGCTGGTCAGCTTCTCATAGTATGCCTCACTAGCTTACAGAACCAGACAGAAAAATGCCAGTTTCTTAAACCAAGAGTGCTGCTAAGTACGCAGCCCTGTTGCTCTTGAACCGTTAAAGCCTGAATGGTGATGAAACACAGAGATTTCTCATGTGCCTCTTCCTTTCTTGTCAACCCGTCACCCTCCCACAGCCACGAGGGTACCACCTCACAGGGCAGAGCCACAGTACAGACTCACTGCCTGGCTGTAACAGCTGAAAGAACGCGGAGCGAGCACTGAAAGACCAGCCAGCGCTCTGCTGCTGGCAGCCAGTTCCCAGCAGGGCAACAGTGGTCCAGGAGCAGTCCCAGACCACAGGCAGAAGGACTTTGTTCCCTTCCTTAATGAGATCCCCAGCCTGTTAAGAGCTGGTTTCCCATGCAAATTCACAGAGCGCATTGGAAAACCAGTAAGATGAACACTGTAGTTCAGTTGCTACAGCTAGTTTGCTGGACTAAGGATTTAATCAACTTGGGTGAGGATGATCTAATCTCGCATTACTTAACCCATCTGCAATACAAATGACTCGCCTCAGTGCATGCCAGAAAGCATCCTCCCCTTTGTCACTCACGACACTGGAATAAAACATGAAAAGCTTCATAGCAGCTTTCTCTGTTACAAAAAACTGATACAGCCAAGCTGCTGAACACACACACAAATTGACACACTTTCATTACAGATGCTTTCATGGGAAAGCAAACTATTCAGCTTTCCTCAGACTGCCCTGCTGAAAGAGTTAGCCACAAATGAAATAAAGTGTTGTTAGAGGGCCTCTGTGGGTTTCAGCTCCCATACAAATTAATGATGTAGGAAATTAATATACAGTAGGAGTGTTTAGACTTAGCTGTCGTTCTCCACAACACCCAATTATAATCCCTCCACCAAGATCAACCGCAATGAAGAAACACAGATCAGGGCTCTTTAATAAATTCACAGGTGTTGACAAAAATCAAGTGTTAGCTGTAGCACCTCTTCCTGCAGGTATCAGGATCAAGCACACAGGAGGTCAATATAGATTTTAATTTCAACCTACTCCTCCTACTCTCCCGCTCAGGATTTCTCATGTGATAACATTTGTGCCAGCGCAAGAAATAACCTCATCCAAATCAGTTCCTCTGAGCCCACCCGTAAGGGCTGCGGGAGTCGAAACGTACAGCTAGGAAATAAAACTATATTAGATTTCTTATCAACCAGTCATCAGGCAGAATTAACAGCAAACAAGCATAACAGTTGTCAAAATGGGGGGCTAATTTGTCTTTAAACTTGCCACTTCTGGATATTTTGATTCCTAGGACAGAACTATGCTTTTTTCTGAAGTTATTTTGAGAGTGTGGAGAGAGGGAGGCTCTTCCCCCTGCGCGACAAGGGAAAGGTTTTTCGCTCCTCAGGTTCCTTAGGACGCTGCTCCGGCGACACGACCCTCTCCTCCCCGGGGTGAAACTTGGGAAAAGGAATTCAGGAGGGAAGGGGGGGAAAACAACATCCAACCAAAGCCACTCAGGAATGCGCCCGGCTCTCTCTGGCGGCGATGCGGGCCAGCCGAGCGACGCCCGCAAAGCCACCAGGATTATGGGGGCTCCGCTCGGTGCCTGCGGGCGGGCGGCGGGGCTCGCAGCCCCCAGGCGGCCGCGACCCCGTGCCGAGAATAACTTGCCGAGCCCCTCTCAGCCCCGACCAGCAGCGCCGCCGCCGCGCTCACCTGCCACGTCCCGGAGCGCTGCAGCCCACAGTCCCAGCAACAGGAGCCGCGGCATGGCCATGCTCCGCTTCAGCTCCATCGCTCCCGCACCACCATCCTCCCACCAGCTCCCACCGCACACGACAGCGGCTCCGGCTCCGGTCCGCAGCTCCGAGAGCGGCTCTGGCTCAGGCTGCGGCTCCGGGAGCGGCTCCGGCAGCCCAGCGTCCACCCCGGCTCCTCCCGGGAGGCTGCGGAGACGCTGCAACTTGCGCTCCGGGTCGGTCGGGTCCAGGGCAGCCCGGTCTCCCCCTGCCGGCTCGCAGCAGCCGCTCGGCCGGTCGGTCCGCCGCCGCTGCCGCCTTCTCCTCCAGAAAATGGCGCTGCCGGGCGGTCACGGCGAGGTGCGCTCCCCCTCTGACATCACGCTCATGAATATGCAGGAGCCCGGCCGCCGCCGCCACGGGACGCGGTGATGGGCGCGCAGCGCGGAGCCGCCTCGCGGAGCGCCCGCAGCCAGTGATCTGCAGCCGCGGGAGCTGCCGGGCGCAGCGGGGAAACGCGTCGCCCGTGCCCCTTCCTGAACGATGACGTGCTGAGAGCTGCTCTTGCGGAGGAGCGGGGGGAGCTGGTGGAGGAGAAGCTCGACGTCAGGTCGAGGGAGGGAATTCTCCCCCTCTGTTCCTCTCTAGTGATACCTTATCTGGAGTTCTGTGTCCAGCTTCGGAATCCTTAACGTAAGAAGGATATGGAGCTGTTGGAACGTGTCCAGAGGGGGGCTACAAAGATGATCAGAGGGCTGGAGCACCTTCCATGCAAGGACAGGCTGAGGGAGTTGGGCTTGTTCAGCCAGGAGAAGAGAAGGCTCAGAGAACTTATAGGGACCTACCTGAAGGGGCTACAAGAAAGCTGTGGAGGGACTGTTCACAAAGGCTTCTAGTGATAGGACTAGGGGGAATAGGCATAAACTGGAGAGAGGCAGATTTAGGCATGACATAAGCAAGAATTTCTTCACAATGAGAGTGGTGAGGCACTGGCACAGGTCGCCCAGGGAATCTGTGGCTGCCCCATCCCTGGAGGTGTTCAAGGCTGGGCTGGATGGGGCCTTGGGCAGCCTGACCTAGTGGGAGGTGTCCCTTCCCATGGCAGGGGGTTTGGAACTCATTGCTCTTTAAGGTCCCTTCCAACCCAAACTATTCTATGACTGTGATTCTAAATATGGAAGTCTGGCCCCTTGGGAGCTGCTGTGCATCCTCCAGCGGAGGAAGGCTTGGGGCCACGACAACTCAGTCCCCCAAGACCAGGGCGCTGTTCATGTACACAGCACCCCTAGCACCATCATCTCTGTCTGACTCTCCCTGGCTCCTTGCCTTGTCCAGGCTCCCCTCACCAGCCACATCACAGCTCTGGGAATGCTGGCCACCGCTGCCCCATTTGTGGAGGCAACGTGCTCTTCAAGCAGAACCAGATCAGCCTTGCCCTCTTTTCTGCTAGTGGAGAAGGAAGGAGAGTTCTGAGGAAGGAGATCTCTGCTGCCACGGAGTTACTGGCATGAGGTGGAAAAAGTCACCAACAAACAACTTAAAAAAAACCCCACCAACCCTGGTGCTGCCTTTTCATAGGGGTTACGGTGAGAATCTGTGTTGAGAAGTACCATAAGGAGCAATAGCATTACAACACGATGCAGCTCTTAGCTCTGACACAACCATCAGTGCGCAACACTTACTTAGACAGCAGCTCCTGCAATGCTCTGAAAACCTGGCTAAACAGAGGAGTACTGGAAAGCAGCATCATCCCCATCAGGGGGACAGAGAAACTGAGGCACGACAAGGTCACATAACTCCCTCCCAAGCTCAGATCTTTCCCCACCCTAGCTATTTGCATTTCTGATAAGAATTCCTAGGGGACTGGAGTAATATCAAGATTTCATGACTGGAATGGGAATGTCCCTCCCTCCCCAGTGTCTCCTGCCACAATGAGGCAGCCAGGATGGGACACTGGCAAGACATCCACTTGAGAGCTTGTGGGAAGCCTGGGTGCTCTCAGGGACAGGAAATCGAGACATACCTCTCACTGGGATCACCATGGCCCTTGGGTTGAGACCTTCTGTGCCAGTGTTGGCTAGAAGGTTCACGTGTACTTGTGTGTACCGCTCCGTGTATCTGTATATACCTAGCCACCCGAATGCATAGTGTGTTTCTGCATTTAGTTATGGCAATAGCAATTTCCCCAAAGTACCTACTTTTGCAGATTTTAGTTGCCTCATGAGACAAATTATTGACCATTAGAATAATGCTGTGTTTCTATGGCTTTGTCCTGATTTCTGCCAGCCTTAGAATTACAGAGGCTTATGACGCTACACTATGGGCTCAGGAAATGCCCTGGTGTACAAGCAGGAGAGAGGAGATGTGGACAATGGCTGTGTCTTGACCAAGCCTGTGTGGGGAGGCAGTGGTAGAGAGAAGCTTAAATCCATGCTGCGTGCCTGGAGCACTCCTCTGCCTTGATGGGCATGTGCTTCATCCACATGTCATATGTGATGCTTCCAAAACCTTTGGGAAAGGAACTTTCGTCTGCAAAGAGGAGTATGTAATAAGAAGTTGTAGCACAGCACAGGCCAGACTCTGATCTGGTGTAAGAGAACAAAGCTTTGCTGGAAGCAGTAAACCAAAGGGACTTTTCCTCAGCAGGGGATCTGGCTTCAGTTTTTTTAAGAAGGACTTTGTGTCAACAGTGATAGGCAGGAAGAGCCATATGAAAACTGGACTGAAATCTTGCACACAGTGCCAGTTGGAGTGCAAACTGCTGTGGGAAAACTCACGGAGGAGTGCAATATTACCATAAAGAAATCAAAGGAACTGGTGATTCTGAAATGCTTTTGGGAACCAAACACAAATAAACTTTCCTGGCCTCATGTGCCACTGAATTAAAGAACATGGCTTTGTTCTACAGGCTGTAACGCCAGTGTCAGTGCTTGGTGCTCACGCACAGTAGGTCATAAATAAGCTGGTGCCTTCCTGGCTTACATCTTTTCCTTACTTCTGTTGCAATAGTGTGTTGTCACATCTCACCAGACTTGCTGGGTGGTGTAGGCATGTTCTAGAAAATGCCTGAAGACCTGCACAATAACCAAGACATAAATTTGCGGTTCTGGGAGACTTCTGAAGATGAAGGAGAAGGAAAGAGGAAGAAGAGAGGGAGGGCAGGAAGGATGGGAAAAGGCAGCAGGGAGTATTTGCTGGACTTCTTCACCTTCCTTTGCTGTCCAGCCTCCTCTGATTATTGAGACCCAAAAGGACAAGGATGGGTTATCCCAGTGAGAAAGCACCCCAAACCATCCATTTCCACACAAGAAGCTATAGCCCTAAAAGTTCAGCAAAAGCTGCTGGCGCACACTACTGCTCCATTGCCAAAGCAGTCAGTCTGCAACTGGATACAAAATACTTGTGTTTTGTACAAAACATTTTCCAAAGAGCTGCCTCATTTGCACTCGGAAACCTGTCTTCTCCATCCTCTGTCTTGGGATCTGAAAAGCAGTATTCTCCTCTTCCATTGCTAGGGGACAGATCCTTCATCCTGCATCAGAAAGCTATAGCAACGGCAAGGGCATTCAAGGGTTGCAGGAGTTGCGCTGCTCTTTGGTATAGGAGACTGGGGATGGTTCTTTGGGTGCTTCCTGAGCAGGTGATCTGTTGAAACCGGTACATTCAGGCTCAGGCCAGAACAGGACCTGCTCCCAGCTTTTCATTCACTACCAGAGGCTACAGCAAGTGACAGGAGGGAGCTCCATGTGTGAGGGCTTCTGCAGCTTAGGGATGACTTCTCAAATAAATGCCCTAAAGCTGGGCCAGAACACAAGGAGTGAGGAAGGAGAAACCCTCTGGGCTTTCTAAACTCTGCTGAGGACTCAGCCTGATAGCTGCTTGCTATTACAGTGGCTTTTGAGGACACTGAAAAGATTAAACTGGGAATAAACTGTCTGCACTCTCTCCTCAGTCCATCATAATAATGGGATTGCTGGAGATTGTTTATGTCAGATAATAATACTATTTAATGTGGGTGCTTCTGAGGACCCAAATAAGCCCTACATCTTGGAATATATACGGAACCAAAACTGGCCATGCCAAGACTTTGGACATGGCATTTAAAGGTGGCTGCAACAGCTACACAAGATGACTGAAACTCATCCTGCCTTTGTCTGGGCTTAGCCTGCCATAACTGAGTTATGCTGCTCATTTGGGAATTATCTTAGCTGCAGCTGCACTCTGTTCTCTTTCAGTTTATATTATTCCACCATCTCTTTCTTTCTCCTTTCTTGTCTTCCTCCCTATCACCTCCTTCAGTAAGAAACTGTGTTGAAATATTCCAGCCTCTCTGTTTTGTGAAGCCTCAGTCTCCTCCAGCTCTTACATATGTGCTGGTTTTAACTTTCTGTTTGAATGAAGGGAACCATACTAAAGACTTGGATTTACTTCATTTTCAGAAAACAAGTAAATCAGGGATGGGTCTGAGCTTTGAGTTCAGGCCTGATCCTTTCCTAGTTCCCAAACTCTTCCAACTCTGCCTGTGGGTGGTAGGTAGAACAGTGTAGAATGGGGTCTAGGACCGGGTCACTGTAGGGTGGATCTAAGTTTGGATTTTTCTCTAAGTTTCAGTGTTATTTAGTTTGGCCCTGGCCCAACCATAAGCATTGCCCCGAGCCCAAACCTAGTTCCTCCATGTGTCTGGGCTGGTTATTCTTTTTTAGATGTGATAAACTAACACATCATATGTGTTATTTAGCTTTTGCGATAAATGCCAAGCTGTCAGAATGAAAATGTCACATAAATCATACATCAAGTATTTACATCAAAAGAGGTGGACTCATATGAATTTAAACAACCTTTCTGATGGTGCCATCACTTGCAGCAGACTAGCCAGGTATTGTCAATATTTCTATTTCTGGAGCTGAAATAAACACAGCACATCAAAAGAGAGTCATCAAACCAAAACAAAATGTATTCAACATGGTGCAGCAGTCAATGCCATAAGAAATTGCCATGTAAGTATACAGAGTTATATATAATCTACACATACTAACATGACTTTACAAATCTCATATTACATGTAGATACACACAGAATGAACTTGGGAGGAAGAATTTGTTGCCAGCCCCTGCAGGGGCTCAGTTTGTTACCTACTTGCTATAGGGCGTGACAACAATTTGTTTTCAAAAGTGACTGTATTGCCATCCTATTGCATTCTCCTGTGAGTCACTGTGGATAATAATCTCAGCTATCCACACAACGAAATGGTACAGAGCTTGCTCTGTGTATTACTGTCCCTTGTGGGATGGAGGTTTGGCAGGTGTGAGGTCCCTGGAGGATACCCAGTGTGACCATAAGCTTCTTGGCTCAGTCCCTGGCTCTGGGGGGAGATCTCTGGCCAGGCCAGGAGGGCAGCCCACAGACCAGAGTGCAGGGGCCCACTCTACTGCCATGGGGCACCTTCTGGATTTGGCACTGCTGATGGTTTCTGGAAGGTGCTACGCCTGCTCTAGGGAATGCATTGTGGGAAGACCCTGGAGCACCGGCAGGAGTGGCTAGTGGGGCTGGCTCCCAGCTGTGCTTCCTGCCAGGGGCTGGGGTGGCACCACATCCCACCTGGGAAGGTGGGAAGACAACAGTGGGCTATGGGCCAAAACCTCTCCCCAGGTCACATGGAAAGCCAAGGGTAAGGTAGAGCAGTCCTGCAACTGCTCTAATAGACACTGTGGGTGGAAGAGCTTCATAACAACTCCAGAGTATCAGTGGGAGGGTTAATACCATATTTACCCTTCCTGTTCCAGCACCTCTCTCCTTGTACAGCCTGTGCTGCTCTGAGCAAGCAGTAGAAATGAGACAACCACAAACCAAACCCAGAGTTCTAAAAATAGTGAGACTAACAGGGCACTGATCTACATTATGGCTCTGGACAATTGCTGACGGGTGGAGCTGGACAAGTTTAACTACAACTGGAAAAACAGCAGCATCTCTATTGCAGACCAGGCAGGGCAGGGTGAGCAAAGGGCTTTTTGCTTTATTGGTGTATGTCACTGCTCTGGAAGGCATTCCTTGGGGGCATAGCCTGTGGTTGTATAAGCAGTCAGTGATATTTGTGCTGTGAATACTTTATTTTTGCTCAGTGGAAGGCAATTACACTCTGAAAGACATCCTCAGTGACAAACCCCCTGAAAAATGCAAAAGCAGAAGTGAGAAAACCGGGGGAAAAAAAAGTGTAAAGGAGGAGAACATGAAGAAAGGAGAGAAGAAATGACAGAACAGGAAAAAGACTAGTGAAAATAAAGTAAATTTTAAAAGCACCTTTTTGGGGGGGTTGCAGGAGGTGACTCAGCCACTGCAGATCTGAGTTCTCCTTCTGACTTCACTCTGGCTGGCAGCATGCCTTTTGCCTTGCTCTCTCTAAGTTTCTTACCTTGCAGGCATCCAAGAGAGCAAATACACTGCAAAGCACAGGGTTCACAAATCCCATCGCATTCTCAGCCTTTATTTTACATTTGACCTCTGTTGCTGTTGGAAGATTTGTGAACCTTGTGCTTTGCAGTGTATTTGCTCTCTGCAGAGAAAGTGTTGGGAATGAAAGAGCGAAATGAAGAGAGGAACAAATGACTAGGGAGATCAACCGAAGGAGGAAGTGAAGCTTTTGGAAATGAGGTTATCCATTGATCAGAGTGACTGCGTCCTCTTGCAGTAGCAGGGAAAAGAGTTGAAGCTTGTCCTGCTCACCTCCTGTGAAGACCAATGCTTGCAGGGTCCCTGCCAACAGCAGCTCTGCAAGCCCTGTCCTGGGGCAGAGATGCAGAGAAACCATGGAGACTTGTCACAGAGAGGTCTCCAGGCAAGAGGAGCACCTGAAATGCTGCCCATTGTGCCCCTCTGGCCTGTGCACAATCAGGACAGGGAAGAAGCGAGCATCATGGTAGGTTGGGGGGTTTTCATTGACAGCCAGCTGACTGGAGTAGGAGCAGCACTGCTCGTCTTGGCAGCCCTGGTCTGCAGTGCTGCTGCTGTGGCTCCTCCTGAGGCCTGTCCTGTGTGAGCCATGGACACGGCAGAGGGAGAAGCGGCTGGTGTTGAGGGAGATGCGGGAGTTGCCGCTGCAGCTGCGGAAAGTATGGTGTGAGATGGAGGAGGTGCTGGACACCGCATAGCTGTTGTAGGCTGGGGAGTTGGCCAGGTCCATGAGCATGGCCTCTGAGTAGCTGGGGATCAACTGCCGATTGGTGCAGATGTGCCACTCCAGCTCTGTGCTGTCCTGTGTGGCGTCTTGTGGCATACGATACTGGTACAAGGGCTCCTCCTCCACGGTGGGTGCTGTGTACTCCAAACCTAGCAGCTTTTCCACATGGTAGTGAACGTAAGCAGTTTGATATTCTATGAGTACCCTGAGTGGCCATGAGATCATCAGGATAGCTGCCACCCAGAAAGCATAGTGGGATACATACCATGGAAGGTGATCTGGGTCCCCATAGGCCATCATAAGCTCTTTAAAGTCCACATTTTTGAGCTGCATGCCTTCCCTCACCTCCATGTAGTCATCAAACCCCTCAATCTCTGTGAAGAAGTGAGCCCTCTGAGCTAGGTAAGAGTTCTCAGACTCAGTATTGGCAAAGCTGAAGCACTTGGTGAACCTCAGTTTGGTGGCTGTGTAACTCTCCAGGCCCAAGAGCTCCTTGGAGATGTCCTTGTATCCACAATGAGAGTAGTCAAACTCGGCTTCAGCCACATGGGTGTTGACCCTCTCATGGTAGACTTGTGTAGTGGTGTAGGTGTCGCCATTGCGGTACCGGGTCACTTGCCGGGTTCGCCGCACAAAGTGGTAGCTAATGGCCTTCCACCAGATGCATGGAGCGGCTTGCTGCATGCGGTTGATGCATTCATAGACACTGTCCACATCTGCCTTGTACTGCAGCTCTCTCTTGACATGGCAGTGCCAGCACTCCACCAGGTAGACCATGTACAGCATGGAGAGGAAGGCCAGAGGGATGTAGACATAGCCATCTGAGCACAGGCTGTCATGGTAGATCATAGACTTACCCTTGAATGAACTATCAAAGCTGAGCTTGGTGACCTGGACCAGCTGACACCATGCCACTGCACCCAGGCAGCTGTACATGAGGATGGAAAGGAGAAGGCATTTCCAGTGGGACTTTCGGCACATGCAGGCACTCAGGGACTGCTTCACAGGGCGTTGCTTCAATCACACCACCAAGAAGGGAGAAAGAAAGACAAAGAGAGAGCAGGGAACCTGTCAGTCACACTGATTTGCACAATAGACTCCATGACAGTTGCCTTCAAGACTGCATCTGGCTTTGCTCTCCACTCCCTGAGCACTGGGACACCACCCTACTTAATATAAATGTGAATATAAACAAAAGCACCGTGCCATGGACAGATGTCTCTGGACAAAACTCCTTCCGTACTTCTTCCTGGCTCTGGGAAGGGAAATTCTTCGTGCAACAGTGACTCAGTGTACCTGCATTCCAGTTGGATGGGCACATCTGCAGGGGGTAAGATGAGTCTCTGTCTCTGTCTCCTTGCCTGGAGCCAGCATCATCTGTGCACCTCATAATCTTCTGAGGCTGAGAGGGCTTTGCAGCATGTAAACAGCCAAAACCACATGGCTGTGGACTTGTCCCTTTGCTTTGCAACTGCCTGGCACCTGGGCTCCCACATGGTGCTGCTGCGCAGGCTCAGAAACAGCAGACATTGCAGGGCTGCAGACCCACAGGTCATGTCAGCACAGGGGGACTAGCACTTTGTGGAGCTGGAGCTGCTGCCTGACTCAGAGCTGACTCACACTCAACCCTGAAACTTATCAAATGATCAACACCATTTTCCTTGGAGTTGAGCCATCGGGAAAATGACTAGATTTGAGCACATTTAGTTGAAAAAAATTGTCAGGATTATAGCACAGTGCAGCATAGCTTCAGGCTGGTTAGACGACTAGCTCTGACCTAAAATACCTGAAAGCTTAAGCATTATTGCTAAGGGTGTATGCATGAATATTTAAACACAGCACATCCCTCTCTTTCAAGTTCCACAAGTCAGGCTAGGAGGAGAGCCAGAGTTCACACTCTCGTACTCCTACTGCGTCCCCTGAGACAATGTGATTGCAGCAGTGAATCAGCTGCATTGTCACACTATGTTGAGCTATAGTATAAAATGTCAAACTGAGCCAAGCAGCTAGCAGAAACGGAGTTGTCTTCCTGCAAAGAGCAGCAGCATTACTGGCTGGCAGCTACCTATCTGTAGAAACCATAGGAATCAAGCAAGATCCCCTGCTGCCCTGATAAGTAATGGGGAGGGCTTTCTGCATCCCTCTCATTACTGCTATCCTTTGCCAGCCCCCTAACTCTGAGGAACTGACAGTGTGAAAGCAGACATACACCGATATTCACGCATCATTATGCCCTCTGCTGAGCCATATTCCATACAAAAATAGAAGCACACTATTACACCTTCTCCATAGATTCCAACAGATGCTAGGTTTGGAAAATATCTTTCTTTCTTCTGAGATAAGGTTCTCCCCTAGTGTAGCTTATCTTGGACCCAAAGGATTCAGTGAGTAAACTTGAACTAACAAGGAATTTAAGGAGTAGCATTATATGACTCAGGAAATAATAGTGTGGCACCACTAGAAATAAGAGTTTACTGTCTTCTCAACAAGATGGAGGTATTAGCATCTAGCCTTGTGGGGCTATAAAGTCAGATTTAATACTACTTAATTTTCTGGGACAGAGAACCACTTCTAAGTAGCTATACAGGGGGTTTATGTCTTGGTGAGCACTGCCAAACTAGATTTCATAGAGTTCAGTTTTGATTTTGTAGCTTCTAATCTGAAACTGTGTGAGTGCAGAGTAATTTTATTGATTTTAGAGAGCTACACCAGTGTTCATCTGCAGGGCCTAAGGGTAGAATCTGGCCCTTCATTCTACCTACTGCATCCAGAAGCAATCTGCTAAAACATTTCTATTCTTATGCCAAACCTTTTGTATGTGTGTGTGTCAGAATAAAAAATAATTATGTTGGGCTGTGTTCTCTTTACATTGGCCAAAATGGTTGCAATGAAGCTAAGTGGGTTATAAAGGGCACAGACCATAACTTTTCTTCAGATAGGGCAGTAAAAAGACCTTAGTATGGGTAATAAGGCTGTTTTCCTTACCATTTTGCAAGAAACACCAATGAAACCCACAGAGTGGTCTCAGGGAGCTGCTAAATCAGCTGAAAAATAACCATGGGAGTTTTGGGAGAGAATCCCTGAGTCTGTGTGCAGTCATGGAAAGTTTCATCTCTTGAAACTCTTGTCAAATACCCACTGCTCTGTTCCAGTGTGGCTACTGCCCCAATGTAAGCTTCTTCTCCGGTTGTACACTGGACCCTGAGTCAGAACCCCATGCCCATGGGAACTCCACCAGGAATCACTGTCTTCTATTCCTTATCTCTTCTTGACACAGAACTAGAGTTTTGAAGTGCTATAGTAATGCAAAGATATGGACTGTAATGAAGAATTGCAAACCTCCACCCATTTTCTCCCCTGAAGGTTTTCTCAGGTGTAGAAAGCCTTAAAAATTAACATCTGTCTACTCAAGTCACTGGGACTGTGCAGAAGGAAACAGCTGGGTAATAGTCACAGAATTACAGAATCACTAGGTTGGAAAAGACCCACAGGATCATTGAGTCCAACCATTCCTATCAAACATTAAACCATGCCCCTCAGCACCTCATCCACCTTTTGAACACCTCCAGGGAAGGTGACTCAACCACCTCCCTGGGCATCCTGTACCAGTGCCCAATGACCCTTTTTGTGAAAAACTTTTTCCTAATGTCCAGGAATTCCTAACAAAGGAATTTAAGTTCACACTTAAGTTCCACAAGTACCTCTCACAACATGATTAATTTTGTGAAGAATGCTAGTGGACCAAACAAAAGAATGTCCAGCAGTTAGTTTTAAAGTAAGATGTTAAGTACACCATGCAGCCCTACAAACCTCAATTTTTCCTGTGACTTGCTAGAAGTGCTGTTTGCCTAGCCCTGCACACAGCCATGCAAGTGGGTTGTCCCACATCAGATAAGTCACTATTTGCCAAATGCACTGCAATCCCCACCTTCCTATTATTTCACATCCCTCGACTAACAACTTCTCAGCTCCCTGCAGCTCTGTGGTCCAACTTAGAACCTACAGGCTGGCTTATGCCCAGGGGGTGATTCAACCAGCTCTGCTGGTTAGGGCTATCAATGGCCATACTGGAGCAGGCAAATACCTCCTTAATGTGCTTAGCTCCATGAAATGTCATCTCCCCTTTTGGGGAAGAGAGAGCTCTGGTCTCACCAGTCCTGGAGCAGCACTGAGCTGGGCTGGCAGCAGCTCAGAGGCTTGCAGATCCGAGATGACATTTCTTTACATTCTGACATTTCATGCACCCTCTGGAGGCACTTCAAAAATTGAAGTGTCTGTTCAACCCACTGCACTTAAAGGGTCAGATCAACCTCAGCCAGGTTATGTCCACTATTCTCACTGCAGCCTGTAAAAAAGGCTCCTTGTATTAATGAAGACATGAAGTCACAGAGCCCACTGCCACATCTCTCTGATTCGCACGCCTATCAGTCCAGTTCAGTGGGGCTGCTCCTAAGCAGATCCTACTCTCCACAGGTCCTTGGTTATAAAAAGATCTTTCTTCCAGGGTCTACCACCAAGGCTGTTCCTCCTATTTAAAGTTCTGAATACATTCATGTGGCCTGTGTCCCCTTATTTCCCCTTCCATTTGCTGAAATAATTATCTAATGCAATAATACCATTATAAAACACTCTTAGAGTGTTTGTAAGAAAGAAACAAAATAGAACAGAAGTACAATGAAAGTATCAGACATTCACAAATATAATAAGGAAATATATCTTTCCATTTCTCTCTGCATAACAAATTCATTAATATGTTAAACCAGTGTCTCCCAGACTTTATTAATTAACATACCACCTTCCTGCAAGCATGATGTTTGTGGTGCTACATGGAATTTTCTCCTTTCTGTGCATGGTGTTTCAGATCAAAACAGAGCAAGCTTGTATTTCTGGATGAGTACCATTAATACTTAAGGAAACTAATAATTTCCATAATTTAGGCCAGCCAAGCAAACAGGAGTTGCATCCTTTGAGGAATGCTGCAGGATCTGTGTTGGTTTGATGTGGAACAAAAACATAACCCTTGGAAAATGTTAACAGAGAAACATAATTGAAGAAAGCAAAGACAGAGCCAGAACCAAAGAGACACTATTCCGCAATAGACTTTGCTTGTGAGCTAGGACTCACAGATTTGCATCTCTAACCCAGATCAAGAGGTGTCCTTCTTTTCTTGATTGTCAGTGGCTTTGCTTCCAGCACTGACCTGAGGAACCTCCCAACAGAAGATTAAATGAGCCAGATTGCCCAGAGAAGCTGTGGATGCTTCACTACTGGAAGTGTTCAAGACCAGGTTGGACAGGACTTGGAGCAACGTCATCTAGTGCAAGATGTCCCTGCCCATGGCAGAGGGGTGGACTAGATGATCTGACCCAAAACATTCTGTGACTCTGCAACCACTTCTGTCAAGCAGAATAGCTTTGCCAAATCAAGTGTTCCACCCTAAAGGTCCCAACCAGCTCTGATGACAGCACAAATTGTAAAAATCTCCTGGTTTGGATGGAATGCTGTGAAGAAGAACAGCTAGCTGTCAGTATTATAGTTTATGAATTTCAAGTCATGTTAAAAACACATACACTGTAAATAATGTCTTGCTGTGCTCTGGCATGCTGCTGAATAACTTTCAGAGGGTTCCTTTCTCATTGCATCTGACTGGATTGGAGTCTCCTGTTAACTCTTACCTGAATTATCCATAATCACAACAAAAAAGTGTTTCCCACATTCTTTAGCAGATCTCAGCATGAATGAGGAAAAAGCCATGGGTGACATGTGTCGGGAAGGCTGGGGGTGCCTGTGTTGGGGATCTTATGGATAGAGACAGGGTCTGGGGCCAGCGCTGCATTTAGTTGTCCCTGGCCCCAGGCACTCAGCCCTTCAGTACTGTTCCATGACTGCATTCAGGTTTTTTTTGGGCCCATCATTGCCAGAAAGCTCAGGCAGGATGAAGGATCTGTGTACCACGCAAAATGAAGAGGTAGCTCCACATCCTCCCATGGTCTGCTTTCTGCCTGGTAGTGTGGAGATTTCCAAGATGCTAAATGATAGATGCTATTGAATTTGTTGCCACTGTTGCTGGAAAACAGTCTGGAAAGCTCTAACTGCCAATGGAGAACTGGAATTTCAACTGACAGCTGTAGCAGACAGGAGTTTCCAGGCTGGCAACATTGCGATTATTTCTCCTTCATGAAAGCTCTGTGCAAAACTTAGTTTGCAAATGATAAAGTGTCCAGGCACTGGATGAAAGGGCAATTGCCTTCAAAGACACCTTCCGATCGCAGATGCCCAAGATCAAAAGCAGGTACACCAAGAGTGGTGTGGAGCCTCCCAGGTGCAGTCACACCCACTCAGCACTCATCCTGGCACAACAGCAGCCAGGTCAGGTTCTAGCTGCAGCAACTGTAATTAAAATCATTAGAACATGCTCTGTGTTGCAGCAGCATGCAGATCAGGGCTGTTAATCTTGCACAGTGTAAAGGATTGGAGAGAGAGCAGAGGGGGAGTGCACAGCCCAGTATGTCCCCTGCTTAGCAGCTGGAGCTAAGTATGCTCTAGTGGCATGAGCAAGGGGCTAGTTTTGGCTCTGTGACCCATCTCTCGACTCCCTGCAAGCAACTAGCAATAAGATGTAGGCAGGTAAGTTGTAGCCGGTAACTATCTTAAGTAAGCCTACAAGCAATTCTATTGGGGGTGTCCAAGAACACAATTCCACACACCCCCCAACCCTGATTTCTCCTTAAAAGGCACATTTGAAATGTCAGACTGATGCTAAAGAACCAGAACTACTTTCTGAGTGACGAAATTGTGCTTGTGTCTCTAGGTCCCTTCCTCCGTGGGGATGTAAGGGCTAATGAATTCCCTAGGACATAGGCTGAGGAGGGCTGGGGCGTCCCTCTTCTCCCAAGCAAGCCCCTCCCATTAGTAAGAATAGGTACGGCCACATTCAGATCCAGATGGATTCCATCATCCCCAGTTTTTTGGATAACCTGGAAATCCAGTGCCTCTGTATTACCAGCGATAAATCTCTGCTTTTGCTGACCTCTGGATACAAGTATACCTGATAGCAGGACTCACCCACTAGCCACATGGTTATCCCTTAGTTATGCTGGGCATCCTTGTAACATAATGAACAGCCATATGGTTCTTTAGCACTACAAGTAGTCACAGAAATCTCTCCTATCAATCAACTTTGCAAGGCCACTCTGAGCCACTAAGATTCAGCTTCCAAAATACATTTACACCTGAAGACTGGGAGGCACTACACAATTTTGCTGTGCAGTCCTGTGTATGGTCCAGTGACTGGTTGTTGGTAAAAGCTCACCTGCCATAAAGATTCATTAATCAGTTAAAATTAAGAACCTGCAATCCCCTTTCATCTCATGATGAAATTTTATGGTAATTGTGATTTCACCTCACTCCAGCCCCTATTCATTACAGTGGGGATGCCCATTCTCCAGGTGATGAAGGAATCCTTTCATATGATTGTCTTCTCTCTCTGAAGATACTTGTCCATCTGACAACTCTCAGCTTTCTTTATGACAGTTTCAATAGGTCAACGTCTTTATGTTCTTCATTGCACAGCCTTTTTTTCTAGCTCTTTTTGGTGCTCTGCTCTCTCTCTAGCACCTTGAGATCCTTCTCAAATGCGTATCCTGCTAGTGGATATAGGACTTAAGCACTTATTTCATTGCCATCATGCCAAAACATAAAATCACCTCCAATTCCCACTAATTCCTCTCTTTTACTCTCTCTCAAGAGTTGCCTTAGTAGATTTTTGCCTAGCACCACCCTGGGAGTTCATGTTTGACTACTCACCTGCTTTGCTCCCGTGTATTTTTTGAGTCACTCTTAGGACAGCTGAAGGGTTGCCTGCACTCTCCACCCTCAGATGCATAACTTCAGATTTGGCTTTGGATTGAATGATAAAATTAGAGAATGAAGCAAATTCCTCTATAAGACTATGTTTGTCTCATCATTATATATCAGGCTTCTAATATTTGAGTCAATTCTGAATGTTACCAACAGTGATTTTATGCTTAATTCCAGTGGATAGTGTCAAATCTAGTACTTATTGCGGCAGACCTCTGACAACCTACTGGCTAAATACCCTATTAACTTATACAAGGCTTCTTATACGCTGCAAATCTGTGAATCTTCACAAAGCTGAGTGTCAATCATAAACACAAGACTGTGGGTGTCACATGGACATTGATGTGCTCCTCACACTTCCAGCGCTCACTGCCGTGATTAATCCGGCACACAGCTCTACATACAATGCTAAGAGAAACCCTCCCAAAGCTTCATTCGAGGTTTGCCTAGATTGCTGTTGCTGTGCACTGTTCATCAGCAGCTGTATTTTACTCCAGAATTAATTGTATGGCACTGTGAGCTTGAAGCATCTCTCCTTTTCCTAGCTGCTTCAATACTGCTTATGTCATGCAAATGGTTATGGTGACAATTACAAACATCTTTTGTTCTCTTCTGATTTGATTAGCAAAATAAATTTGAACTGAAATTTGCCAGACTGACCCCAAGAGAGGGCAAGAAATAATCTGTGAAGTCCGAAGGAAACAGATGAAACTATTTAAGAGTCACGGATTTTAAAAAGTTGATATATAATTTTTGCCTGATTCTTACTACTCTCCATAGCTCTTTTCTCCCAAAATGACTTTTTCCTCTCTATCAGACTTCATGTTTTGGTCTCCTTGAAAACTCCAGCATGAGCTGTATAAGCAGAAAATATGCTGCCACAGCATGAATTTATTCTAATGTTTGTTTTGTGGACAGTTCAGGACCTAAGTTTGACTGCTTGTGTCTGCTTTGCAGCCAGATATCTGGGTTCCCCAGTTTCAAAAGCATTAAAATTGTCCTTCAGGGAAATCATATAATAAGAGTTTCCTGTCTTTTTAAACCCCATGTGTAAATGCATTTGCCCTCAGCAGATGACCTCAAGACCCACAATTTTGCTGAAGCAAAATGCTATGATGTCTAAAATGAAAGAAGGTGAGAAAAAAGAGGGTAGTGAAGATGTGGTCTGAATGGAAACCGAAAAATGAATGAGTAACATAGGTAGTGGGGAGAGCCGGAGGAGATAAAAGGATGGATAGCCTAGACATGCGCTGAATGCCAGTGCCATCAAGGCAGAGGAAGGGCACTGACAAGCAAGGGTGGATAACAGACAACCTGGGCAGGGGTAGAATGATAGAATAGTTTGAGTTGGAAGAGACCTTGAAGATCATCTAATTCCAACCCCCCTGCCATGGGAAGGGACACCTCCCACTAGATCAGGCTGCTCAAGGCCCCATCCAACCTGGTCCTGAACACCTCCAGGGATGGGGTATCTACAATTTCCCTGGGCAACCTGTGCCAGTGCCTCACCACCTTCATTGTGAAGAATTTCTTCATTATGTCCAGTCTATATCTGTTCCTCTCCAATTTATAGCCATTCACCCTAGTCCTATCACTATGTGTCTTTGTAAAAGGTCTGTCCCCAGTTTTCTTGTAGCCCCTTCAAGTACTGGATATTCTCTATAAGATCTCCTCGGAGACTTCTCCAGGCTGAACAAGACCAACTCCCTCAGCCCATCTCATATGGCAGGTTCTCCAGCCCTCTGATCATCCTTGTAGCCCTCCTCTGGACCCATTCCAATATCTCCATATCCTTCTCATGTTGAGGATCCCAGAACTGGGCACAATACTCCAGATCAGGTCTTACAAAAGAGGAACAGAGGGGCAGAATCCCCTCCCTCGTTCTGCTGGCCACACTTCTTTTGATGCAGCCCAGGATACGGTTGGCTTTCTGGCCCGCGAGTATGCATTGCTGGCTCATGTCGAGCTTCTCATCAACGAGCACCCCAAGCCCTTCTCCACAGGGCCTCTCTCAATCACATCATCCCCCATCCTGTATGGAAATGGTGGACTGCCCCAACCCAGGTATAGAACCTTGCACTTGGCCTTGTTGAACTTTATGAGGTTCTCTCAGGCCCACTTCTCCAGCCTGTCCAGGTCCTTCTGTCATCCAGAAGGATGACATCCCATCCTTCCAGTGTGGCAACTGCACCACTTAGCTTGGTGTCATCTGCAAACTTGCTGAGAGTGCACTCAATCTTGCTGTCTGTATCTATGAAGAAGATATTAGACAGCATTGATCCCAGTACAGACCCCCGAGGGACACCACTTGTCATGGATCTCCATCTGGACATTGAGTAGGTGACCATTACTCTCTGAATATGCGTCCAACCAGTTTCTTATCCACTGAACAGCCCTCTCATCAAATCCATATCTCCCAAATTTAGAGAGAAGGATGTTGTGGGAGATCGTGTCAAAGGCTTTACAGAAGTCCAGACAGATCACATCTGATGGTTTACCTGCATCCACTGCTGTGGTTATGCCATCATAGAAAGCCACTAAGTTGGTCATACAGGACTTGTCCCTGGTGAAGCCATGCTGGCTGCTACTAATCACCTCCCTGTCTTTCATAACTGCTAGGAGGATCTGTTCCATGATCTTTCCAGGCACAGAGGTAAGGCTAAAAGGTCAGTAGCTTCTAAGGTCATCTTTTCAACCCTTTTTAAAAAAGGGGGACAAAGTTACTCTTCTTTCAGTCACTAGGGACTTCTCCTGACTGCCATGACTTTTCAAATATTATGGAGAGTGGCTTGGAAATTAATGCAGCCAAATCCCTCAGGACTTTGGGGTGCATCTCATCAGGTCTCATAGACTTAGAAATGTTCAGGTTCCTCAGGTGGTCATGAACCTAATCCTCCTCTGCAGTGGGATGGGCTTTACCTCCCTAGTCTCCATCTTGTTGTAGGAGGGAATTAGGCCCAGAGAAGGAACCTGGGTGAGGATCAAATGGGGGGGAAACACTGAGCCTGAGAACACCAAAGCATCATATGAGCCAGCAGTTCTCCTGACCCATCTATGATCTGGAAAGCAGCTACAAATGAGTGGCTGAATCCTTGCCACTGTGAACTTCTCCAAAAACCACACCTCTGCCCCTATCTCATCCCCTTAGCCTGGGGGGAGGGATAAGGAATTGGGGTAGATCGTCAGGTTCCTCAGGCAGCATACTGCCATACTGACACTGCAGCTGTTTCTCAGCAAGAAGAGATATGTGGCATCACAGCGTGCCCCTGTTCTCTACCAAGACGTGTCTTCAGGGCTACAGGGTGGTTTTTATCACTGTCTTCAACAACAAAATGACCCCACAGCTTGGGATTACTCATGTGAACAAAAAGTTGATCTGATATTTTTATTATTTTTCTCTTTTATTTAGCAAGAATAGTCTTCCCATCCATGAGAAAAAAAAGAGTTATGGAACACTGACGGAGAACTGGAAGACTGGAAGAAAAGAAAGAAAAGTAGAGAAGAAATAAGGAAAAATGGTGGATAAATTAATATCAGTCATAATTTCATTTGCCTCTGTAGATTTATGCTTGTGATGAATATAGAATCATACAATCATAGAATCATAGAATAACTAGGTTGGAAGAGACCCACCAGCTCAGCGAGTCCAACCATTCCTATCAAATACTAAACCATGCCCCTTAGCACCTCGTCCACCCATGCCTTAAACACCTCCAGGGAAGGTGGCTCAACTACCTCCCTGGGCAGCCTGTTCCAGTGCCCAGTAACATCAAAGGGAAAGAATAATCAATAACCCCAAGTCACACACTTTGGCAGGTGGTGACAGGCCAGGATGAAATCAGATTTTTGTTTGTAACTGTAGGAGACTCATCCATCTTGGTAAAGACGAGGCAGTGGAAAATGTTCCACCAGAGAGGACCACCAAGTCACTGCTAGGCATGCCCCAGGCTCTGCTTTTAACTATAACTGAGGTTACTTCTGGTGCTGAGAAAGGCTTCATCATTTGTGCAGTGGACAGGAACATTGCAAGAACAGCAATGAAATCTCTGTCCCCTGCCCCCAGGCAGCCACAGCATACATGGGTGCGGATATCATCTTCCAGCTCCTGAGGTGAAAGACTGGCCCAAGAAGTCTGGGGCAACCAAGATAGCTGTAGGAGAAGAGTCAGGGTAAAACCTCTTATTGCCTTCCAGGTCAGATATTCATTGGGGCTGTGCTAAACCAGACGTTGGCATATGACAGGCAGAAGTGCTCCTCCACCATGTGACCCAATCGGGGCACTGCATGGGGCATTGGTAATAAGGCCTGGTGAGGGAAAAAGGAGCTATTACAACAGTCATCTCATAAATCCCCTCCTGGGGAGCAGGAAACAAAATCCCTCCCATCATCTATCTTGAACAGCAAGGAACCCATTACACCTAGCTCATGCTGAGCCAGTAGCAAGTGCTCTCAGCATAGTTGCTAGTACAGGGGGAAAGAGAAATATAAAGGATAGAAGACAAGAGAAAAAGTCTGGTTTGCATCAAAGAGAATCTCCCTCTAGTACTTGAACACATAGCACATTGGTTTCTGTATGTTTTGGATGCACCATTTACTCTTCTGCCATGAAACTCCTGTGAGAATGAAAGCTTCCTGCAAGCAGGAACCATGATGCCAATGCCAAGCAGAAATTACATTACTTGCTTGAAAAAGAATAATGTGCATGAGCTCCACGTGTTTGCAGAATCACTGGCTCAGTCGTCTGCTACAGCAATTGCCCTCCCACAGTGAACAGGGACTGCTCGGTTTCTTATTGTTTGAGTCCTTGAAGAGACTTAATTTTTTCCACCAACAGAGCTGTCAGGAGAAACATCTCAGGTTCGGAAGGTGTACAAAATGGTAGCATTAAATTCTCTCCCCAGAAGACATCCTATCGCATGACAAGACAAAACGCAAAAAACTTGCTGATTCACCTGGATTTTTGGTGCTAGGATGACCCTGAAATACCACACAAAGACCTCTTATTTCACACCAGTTATCCTTGTGACTTCAAGCAACCACCTGAAGATGACAAAAGAAGAGGCCAGGACAGAAGGAACCTCCAGTCCTCTAAAATGTCAAATTCAGCAGTAACTCTTGCAGGATAGTTTGAGTTCTTTTAGCAGAAATAAATAAAGTCCTGGAAAATAAAGACATTTGGGTCCAAGACAATATATACACTGCGCATTGCAGTATGATGGGAAAGCCATTCACTAAAATACAATGGTACACAGGTAAGAGGTCCTGGCCACATAAAAAGGTGATGTTTCTGCATGCTGCTCCAAGGAAAGCCATGTAGTTACATCTTCAGCGCCAAGGAATCCTAGCAACAAGGTGGTCACTATTTGCAAAATAGAGAGCAGGGCTATTTTAGTGGCAGCTTCTAATGAGCTCACAGAAATGCTACACTTAGATATTATTCCTTTTCCCTCCAAATTGCTGATATTGCTGCCAGTGGCTTTTGACTCAGCAGCAACACAATGAGCATATTCTAGGGGTACGGGATTTTTCACAGTGATGTCAATACTGGGAATGAGTTACTCAGAAAAGAAAAATTTGGTT
Organism: Piaya cayana; assembly: GCA_013389865.1. Taxonomy (NCBI): domain Eukaryota; kingdom Metazoa; phylum Chordata; class Aves; order Cuculiformes; family Coccyzidae; genus Piaya; species Piaya cayana. Next base: position 1,255 of record WAAB01015249.1, on the reverse strand, counting down.
TTAAGCTGCCTTATAGCAAGTGAGTAACTCCAAGAATGCTTCTTTTTCATAGAATCGTTAAGGCTGGAAAAGACCTCTAAGATCATCCAGTCCAGCTGTCAGCCCATCATGCCTACTAAACCATGTCCCAAAGAGCCACATCTACATGTTTTCTGAATGCCTCCAAGGAAAGAGACTCCACCACTTCCTTAAGCAGCTTATTCCAATGTTTGACCACCATTTTGGTAAAGAATTTTTTCTAATTCCAAATCTAAACCTCCACTGGTGCAATTTGTGGCCATTTCCTCTCATCCTACTGCTAGTTACTTGAAAGAAGACACCAACATCCACCTCTCTGCAACCTCCTTTCAGGTAGTTGTAGAGAGCAATAAAGTATCCCCTCAGCCTCCTCTTCTCCAGACTAAACAGCCCCATTTCCTTCAGCCCCTTCGCCGGTTTCACTGCCCTCTTCTGGACACTCTACAGCAGCTCAATGCCTTTCCTGTACTGAGAGGCCTAAAACTGAACATAGGATTCAAGGTGTGGCCTCACACGTACTGGGACACGGTCACTTCTCCACTCCTGCTGGTCACATCGTTTTTGATAAAAGCCAGGATGCTGTTGGCCTTCTTGGCCACCTGAGCTGGCTCATATTCAGACAGCTACAGCTTCAATCACCTCCTACACTTCAAACATAGACTTGAAGCATACCAGACTTAGCTTAAATTCTCCACTCTCCTGCCTTGAATATTTGTGGTTCCTTGTAGACAAAGGGTAAATTTAACAGGTATAACAATGTGGGCTGCCTCAACATTTATTGGCTAACTGATAAACACATCACATATCCTCAGGAAAGTTATTGGGATGCAGCTCCCAGCTGCTGCCAGATTAGCAAGACCAAAAAATCGGTATGAGCCACAGTTGTGCCACTTGGTATTTTGCAGCTTGCCTCATGCTTAGACAGCCACTTGTCCCCCACTATAGCCAGTGGCCGGCTCATCCAAAGATTTCTGAGCACGTGCCCTTGTCCCTCCTTCCACATTGCAAGGAGCTCCTAGAAGGGCTGACAGCAGTGTGTGTCTGTCTGTCCATGTGACCATCCTGTGGCTGCAGAGCAGAGTGATCCTCACCTCTGCACGGGCTGGCTCTAATGTGCTGCTGCCAGTGAAAGCCAAACGTGGACAAGCCACAGGTGATACAGAGGTAGAGCAGCCATGGGGGATCACTCAAGTGCAACTTGCTGATGGCACTGGTGTTACTGGTGAGACCACTCCTT
>WAAB01015246.1:0-14565 GCA_013389865.1 Piaya cayana | reverse complement strand
GTCCCTGAGCAGGATGAGAGCTTAAGATTGTGAGGCCTCCTGCAGCTGGAGGAAGATGACTTCATTGGTTGGCTCTTCTTGATCTGGTGGCTTGTAGTATACACCAACTACAAGGTTCCCACTTGTCCTGCTGTCTTTTATCCTGACCCACATGCTTTCAACTGGTTCATGGCTACTCTCCAGGGACAGCTCTACACATTCTATCCCTTTCCTGACATAGAGTGCAATGTCTATACCCCTCCTTCCCGGTCTGTCCCGTCTGAACAGCCTGTAGCCAGTGATAACCACATTCCAGTCATGGGATTTGTCTCACCAAGTTTCCATGATGGCAACTAGATCATAGCTTTCTAGTAACATGGTGGCTTCCAGCTACTCCTGCTTGTTACCCAAGCTTCGTGAGTTTCTATAGAGGCACTTCAGCTCAGCTGCTGGTTGTATTGCCTTCTTAGTGGACCATCTCAATCCTCTCATGCACAGCTGGAGCTGCGGGTGGCTGCCAAGGGTCAGTCACAGCTTGGAAATTACTCCCCTGGACTCCAGGCAGCTGGGCATCCCACACTAATACTAGGAGGAGAAAGGTTGTTTTCTGGGCCAGGCTGATCTTTATTATTTCACATTTTGGAAGGAAACAGGAGTTGTTTCATCCCCAAATGTACTGTACCTGACCCTTTCTTTGAAGGNCAGGAGTTGTTTCATCCCCAAATGTACTGTACCTGACCCTTTCTTTGAAGGTGTCCCTCAAACCGAGGCCATTTTTCTGGTGGTGGTGGTCTGGTCTGAGAAGATGTGGTTATTACTGCTGCTCACTGTGTGTTGACACTTGCTCTTGTCACTTCTTGCAGCTAAAGTCCCTCTTAGGACATGGGGAGCTCCTGGGCCCGGGTGTGTGGTCCCCAGTTGGGGAGGGAAATGGTGCCAGTGGAGCTGAGTGGGGCTAGTGCTTTGCTGCAGTCAGTTCTCTGGGACATGTCACTCCAGAGCCATGGGTTCTTGAGCAACTCAAGCAACCCCCCAGCATCCTGCTCGCTCCTGCTGCGTCTCTGCATGTTTCTACTCAAAGCCTGGAGAGAGGCCTCCTCTATGCAGGGGGATTCATATGTCCTGTTCAGCAAGAAGGCCAGAAAGCATTTGAGTCAGAAGAAGCAGCACTGCAGCTTCCTGGTGAAAGCAGCCCTGGCAACTCTCCCATCACTCCTAGCAGTCACATTGGCTTCTGTACTTCTAATGCAAGACCAGCTTCACAGGACATACTTAAAGACCTCTTAATAGGCAGGGACAATGATATAAGTGGCTCCTTTGCCAGCCCTTTTATAATCCATTACAGTGTAATTGCAGACCAGCCAGTTTCACATCTGTTTCTTGCTCAGCCTGAGCATAGTTTTGAGGACTGATGTTGTATAATGAGAAAGTTGCTATGGTATAAAAATTTCAATGTGCAAGATTAACCTTGATAACAAGACTCTTCTTTGTTTTGCTGTTCAGCACAAAACCAGCCAGAGCTTTTACTTTTCAGTGTTATGCTGCCAGTGCTGTTCCTATGTTCCCACTACTGCAGTATTTGCACTGCCAGACAATCCTAGTGTCAGACACTGCTGGGAAGTATGGGAACTTCCCACTTCCAGTAAACAGCCTCCTGGGATTAACACTGAGCCGTGCTGTTTGCAGATCTGTCATTTATGACTGGAAGTGATTATTAGATGAGGGGAAGGTTTTCTCAGAGGGGAGGGAAGCATTGAAGCAAAGGCTCGGGTTGAACCCCTATACCTTACTTTGATTCAAAACGCTCAGGCTCACAGTTCAGGGCAGGCAGATGTATTAATGTGTGTGCTTAGAAGCCCCCTTAAGCCAAGCTGCATGGACTTGCCACCTCCAAAAGCTGCATGGGTGAAACAGCACAGTGGTAATTCACAGGAGCTGCACTTTGGAGATTAGAGACTGAGGGCAGAGTTTAAAAACCCATAAGACTACTAAAAAAAACTGGTGATAAATAGGCTTCAAAGCTCTTGAGTGAACACTGGTGTTTCTTGGATCCTCAAGTGAGAACGTAGACTGGAGAGAAAACGCAGTTGGGGTTTGTCCTTTTTCAGTAATTGTTCAAGCAGACCTTTGAATTAGCTCTAATTGCAAAGATCTCAAGATGAGCTCACTGTTGTCTTGGAACTTGTGCTGTAAGAGCTGGTTACAGGAAACAATGACAGCTGAAATGCAGATGAGTTTTGTGGTTCCTGTGGGTGTCTCCTGGCAGTGCCTGATACTGGGTAGGTTAATAAACCCAGTTCATGTCTCCCACTGAGTGCAAAACCATTCTATGTTGCACACCAAGTACACTTGCTGGAGTCCCTGAGGAGAGTAATCTCCTTTGCTAAAGATGGGATCTATGGTTGGACTCGATGATCCGGTGGGTCTCTTCCAACCTAGTTATTCTATGACTCTATACTGCTCACCTACTTACTGGGTAACTCTGCTCTGATAACATAGCTATCTACCTAATTGCTGAAAGAAATACTGAAAGGTGTTTTGACTCTGGCAGAGTGAATTGTTCCAAGTTTAACTGTGACACTACGTTGCTTATAAAATATGCAGACAAATCATAATGGGCATGCAGTATCAGGCATTAGTTTAAAATACATGTAGCTGCCTAAAATAATTGTGAAGCTTTTGGATTCAGGTCTCCATTCATCTCCTAAACGCACTGATAACAAAATTAGAAAGAAGGATTGATGGGGCCAAAATGGCTTGGCAATCATCTCCCATAGCTTTTAAGGCTTCTTGTGTACCTTTTAGGATCCCAGACTGCAGGTAACAGTTGAGCTTCATGTTTCAAGGCCTAAACCAGCACAAAGGTTCTGTGAGTCCAAAGGCAGAAGATAATCTGCCCCTTCCCTGTTCTGAGCTGCCAGCAATGAAATCTGCTGGCACATCACCTAGCCGCCTGGCAGCGCTCTGCTGCCCAGGTATGAGCAATGACTTGATGGAGAGGAGGTGAAACAAGAAGTCTATTTATCTATTTAAAAGTAAGTACAGCTTTTCCAGCTGGAGAGAGGGGATCCTCTGCATTTCTTCTACTGTGGAATCAGCTCGTCCTGTTACTGAAGACCAGTCCTGGCTCCTAGCCAGGAACACATTGTAGGCTTGCAGACTTAGTGTCAGGGTTTCTTTGTGCTGTTTCTTTCCATCAGGAAGCTCCTGAAGAGCCTTTTGATGACACTGGGGGACTGTCACCTCCAACTGGCAGCCAGGCAGGAGCACTGTCTCATGTGTAACCATCCACCCCATGTTTAACCAGCTGCACTGCATGGAATGTGATGTGTCCCTGCTGCACCTGCAGCACCCAGCCCAGTATAGCAAACAGGAGCCCAAGGGCTGGGCGTGAGCTGTTGCTATGGGAAGTTGCCTTTTGAGCACAGAGTTCTCCTCTGATGTGCTGGTCAAAAAAACCCATCCCTTTTCCTTCCCTTCCTGTACTCTCTATGCTAGAGAAATGTCTCTTCAGTTAAGCTTCTAATTGAAGTAACAGAATTGGGCTAATTCTTGTCCTAGGCTCTGGTTAACTGTGCCAGAAGTTTATCCCTTGCTCAAGGTCTGTGCTCTGGGTATGGCCATTTTTTCTTTGTGCACCAGATTCCTGTGGGTCCTTATGTTCCTCCTGTACAGGCTGCACCAGCATAGTTTCCTTCAGCCCCATTGCACTAACACTAGCTCTCGGCTAGCTCCTGGAAAGTTGTCAGCTTCCTCTTGGCCATCACCGTGGGCTATCAGCCAGCAGTGGGCTGCAAGGGTCCTGCCCACTGAGAAGCAGTCTGGATTGAGACCTGCTCCATCCAAGTACTTCTGCAGGCAGAGGCAAAGCCTCTGGAGGTAATTTTAGGGTGTTGGGGTTAAAGAAATGGCACAAGTCTTTAACTTTCTAGTTTTTTTCAAAGGCAGTTCCCTGAGTTATGTAGAGCTATGATGGGTTATAGCCAATTGGCCATGTCTGCCTGTCATGATCAGATGACAGATCAGCCAACATAAAATAACCTTCTGTCACCATCATGCCTCAAGTCACTGGCTTGGACAGTGGTAGCCTTATGGTTTGCCCATAATGGCAAGAATAAGGGAAATAAGACCCAATAAATGTTCATTCTGGGGCTCAGACATCCTGGCAGGCAATGTGAGGAAGGCTGCTTGAGGTCTGCCTGTGTGCCTGTACTCTGCGGCTAAACAGGTGTGTCTCTGGGCATGAACTAGACTTGACAGCATCCGAGCGATATGGAAAACACTTGAGGAAAGTACAGTGCTCCCTGTTTAGCCCTTCTGAAGGCTGGGCATTGCCGGTGCCCTATCAGGGAATCCCTGATACCTTTTCCTACCAATACCAAGAACAAACTAACCAATAATAGTCTGAATTGAACTGAGCTGAGTTTTTCATGTCCTACCTAACTTCTATGATCTGATCAGCACCAGTCTTTGGGAAGAATGATATCAAGAGTTTCCCAAACACTGCCCAGTTTCCAAGCTGTATGAGACTGATATAGAGGCAATTTGCTTTTCTTTCCTGGTACCGGCCATGCTGTTCTTCCCCTTTTCTCCCTTTCCCAAGTATCCTTCTGCTTAAGTTAACATTCAAAGATAGCTAACACAGTTCCTGCCCTTCTTCTCTCAATTTACCTCACAAATAAATTAAATAACATGCGACTAACTTCCGTTTGCATTCCCATTGTATAGACATTCACATATGGTATTTTGGGGAGGAGAGATGTGCAACAGTGCAGCTTGAAGGATGCTGTTTGTACCTGCAAATTCTTGCCATTATGGGCATGTTCCCAGAAACACAGGATTCATGCACTCATTTGTGCACCCTTTCCTCTGCAGGGCAACAGATCCAGCCCACCTGTGTTCCCCACAAGGATGAAGACTTCCAGGCTGGGACACTGTGGCTAGATGCTGGTCAAGGTGTCTGTAGGCAAGGCAAATGGCAGGATCTTCTTGTCACAGCTGCAGGATTAAAGGGTAATGGAGAAGGGAAAGGAGCCACTTTCAGAAATAGAAATGTAAGAGAAGGTGACTCCTGCCAGATGGAAAATTCAAATATTCATCAGGTCTCCTCTGCTTGTCAGAGGACCAGCCCCTGTAGGGATATGCAGATCAGCGTTTTCCTGCAGCATGGGACCTTGGAGCACATTAAGGAAGGTTGCACTTTGCAGTGCTGCTGTGCATATTCATGAGCACATATCTAAGCCTCTTGCCAGCAGAGCTGCCCTCAAAAGTTTTTACAAAAGCGGGAAGTTTCCTTGTGTTTAAAAATGTATACTCTTTTACATCCTCTCCTCTAGATATCAGAAAACTGTTTCCTCAAAGGAATCACACTTGTTTGAGCTTTGGTAGATTTTAAAGGAGAGGGGAATGTCTGTGAATGTTTCTTTTTATTTTTACATCCCCAGTGGTTTGGGGTTCATCCACAGTAGAGGAGAGAGAGGAGACTTGCCTGTCTCCCACTCCTTAGCAGCCCTCCCAGGAGAGAGCCCACTCTCTCCCAGCTACAGTTGGTCTCTCATAGTAGCAACTCACTGATGGCTTCATCCTGGCCCCTGAAAGTCTCCAGCCCTGTACTAGGATTCTTGAAAGAAGAAAGCAATATTCATTGTCCAACCAGCAGAGGAATGACCTCCTCTGACCCAGTTTTGAGTCACTTCTCTCTGCACTGGTTGAGGGCAAACCGATGCATTGCCTGTCTAGCTGGATGCCTGTGCTTGGTGATCCCAAAGTGCCTCAAACCCAGGCAGGAATATAGCATGGGACTCCCTGGCTGCTTGTGCTGGAGTGTTGTTGAAGTGGTAGATGTGGCTCCCAGGAGAGAAGGTTGTTTGCTGCCATTTGGTTGGAGGGGGAAGCTGTCTTGGAGATGCTGGATGTGGCCTGGTTGCTCCTCCAGAGGCTACTGGCTCCTGTCCTACAGGAGGTGGAGCTGCCCCTCACTGACAGCCAGACCTGCAGCCCACTGGTCAGGGTCATGAACCAGCCACTGTGAATAGCGGGAAGGACTTGTGCGAGACAGCAGCTTGTTCACCCTGGCTCCTGCTGAGGAGCAGCCTTGTCCTGTCCACCCACAGACCTTCTCTCCCGGGGAGAAAGGGAAACAGCAGGACTGACTCTTGGCACTTTGCTGAGCAAGGGCTTTACAAGGAGCTTCAGGATAATGAAGGCAGGAGGAGTGCTTTGTGGGTGAGAGTATGGATGTGGGCAGGACAGTGAAGCACGACTGCTCCCTTGCTTAGCCCTGTCTTGGGCATTGCTAACAGCAGGACCTCCATCTCTGCACACAAGTGCCACCACATCTCCTGAAATCTGGGCTCTTCTCCCAAGCGACGGGGGACAGGATGAGGGGGAATGGCCTCGAGCTCCACCAGGGGAGATTTAGGCTAGAGATTAGGAGGAAGTTTTTTACGGAAAGGGTCATTAGGCATTGGAATATGCTGCCCAGGGAGGTGGTTGATTCGCCTTCCCTGGAGGTGTTTAAGGCACGAGTAGACGAGGTCCTGAGGGGCATGGTTTAGTGTTTTATGGGAATGGTTGGACTCGATGATCTGATGGGTCTCTTCCAACCCTGTGATTCTGTGTAATTCTGTGTGAAATCATGGGGGAGCTTCATTAGTGATCCTTCAGACAATGGGCAAGGGAGCCTGTCATGGGCAACACCATTAGAGGCTGGAAAGAAAGTATTTCCCACCTCTCCCTTGATGTTCTGTAACATATGCTCAGGACTTCTGACACCTTCACTCAGACAGCCCTACTGAGCAATGGGCTTCAACAGAGGAGTTTACTCAGTGCCGAACCCTTCTGTATTGGTGCGAGCGGGGCCAGCCTTGCCCTACCTCGGGGAAGGCTGCTGACCAGGTTGTCACTAGTCCCCTTGGGGCGTACTATCATGAATATTTTTTTACTAAATAATAGCTTGGGAAGATCTGTGCCTTCTGTCATACCTTGTGTGAGCATCTTCAAAGCAGCGCTGCAGCTGGTGTTAGTGAAATGGCTTTCATTTTTACATTTTTCAAGGGGAAAAAGGAGGTTGTGTACAGGGAAGGGCAGGGTGCCAACCTGCAAGTCAGATCAGAGGAGTGCAAAAATAGAGCTTAGATTCATGCATTTTAGATTAAACAGGCACAGCTGAATGAGTACGGTCAATGTCAGGCCCCTGTGACTGCAGAGAAAGAAGCAAGGTTGTGTAGGCTTCTATGGTAAAGATGGTCTGTCTTGCAACGCTGTCAAAGGTCGGTCGGTGCTGCTGGCACAGGAAAAAATGGCACCTTTCCACCCTGACAGGTTCTGGACAGGGTGACTCCAGAGTCCCCCTTGTAAATCTGAGAACTGATGACACCTGGGCTCTGGCCAGTGTGGTGTTATGAGGGGTCATTTGTGCTAGGGGATAGGATTCCCCCAAGCGAAGCACCACAGCCTGGGGCTCACCAGGCATCTCCCATTTGGCTGCTTAAGTAGGTATAAGCACTGGGAGGTATTTTCCTTTCCTGTGTGTTTGGCACCGTAGGGCCCCACATTGCCCTGCTAGTGCTGCCTCCTTTTCTTCCACCCAGAACAGTTCTGTTTAATTTCCAGCAGCTACATCAGCTGTATCACCTTATAATTTGAGACAGCAAAACCAAATCTTCCAACAGGTAAGTCTTCCTTCAGAAAACCTGTTATAATAACAGGTTGGACCGCTGTATCCTCTGAAGGAAAAGCAGAAGGCTACTCGAGCTGCCCTCGTTCTGGCTGAATGCAGCCCTTCCAGCTCTGTGAGGTATCCCTTGAGTGCTGCATACCAGCTCTGCTTTAATAAAAGCTTGCTTTGAGTGCTTGCCAGCTCAAGATCTGAACTGCTATTGTGCTCTTGAAAAAGCGAGCAGGATTGATCAGGGGTTACCTCCTCATCAAATACAACTCTGAATGCGTATGGGAAGAGGAGCACTGTATTAACTGCTGCAGTTTTAGTGGCTTATCAGAAGAGCCTTTTATAGTGAGGCACAGGTCTAGTGATTCCCTGCTGGCCACTTGTATTTTTCTCTACAGATGATTACAGGGCTAATACAAGTTATTAAAGAGGTTGTGTTATTTCTGTCATAGCCATCAAGGAAGAGGTGTTCAAATTAACTAATACCCAACCTATTATGGTTTTGCTAGGGATACTTAATGATTATGCTTTCAAAGGGTAACTGTCTGCAGCTAGGAAGGTGCTTCTTAATTGGGAATGGTAACTGCAAGGAGCTGAAGCCATGTGGCTACAAAGTGGGTGCATTACTCTTTGCGAAGCAGAGCTATTACAATTCATGCAGATCAAATGCCCATAGAAGATGAAGGGAAGGCCAACGTAAAAGTGATGCTTCATTAAAATAAAGCTTGGAGTAGCTATATCAGCTCTTGGGAGGATGAATGAACACAAGACACTGTGTTTGTAGGAGAGCTCCTGAAAGTTTGAGGATTTTTAAGTAAGACTCCAGGAAAGAAATTACGTAGTCTCATCTGACCCTTCTCTCGGTTATATGTCAAGCACTCTGTGTTTGAAGCAACTGCACTGTCACAGCCTGTGTTTTGACCAATAGTGCCTCTACTGAAATATCCTGCACAACTCTTTCTTATGTCTATATGCTGTGCCAAGCCCTTTCCTCATGCCACTGGAATGAAGCTCCCTAGATGTCATACTCTTCGGAGAAAGTGATCACAGTCAGTATTGCCTGGCTTTGGAGCTACCCTGACAACAGGTAACCACTGTAACTGCCAAATACCTTAGGGCATCTTTCTCGGGGCATCCATCGAAGTGTTTTGTAGGGTTCAAGCCCTGCACTGCTTGCAGTAGTGTCTGGATAACAGGAGTTGTGTGTTACCCACAATGCAAATCCCCAGCCACTCTTGTTGGGCAGGATAATGCTGTGGGGGAAGAAAGGAAAAGCCTGTTTGTAATACAGATTCTGTGCAAGTGACACTCACAGAATGACTGGCTAGAGGTCCATCCTACCCTTTATCCTCAGTCTTGCCATATCAATGTCAGTTTACCTCAAAGAAGATTTCTCATCACCTGCAAAAGGCAGAGTAACAAGATGGACTGGGCTGGTTGTGTGTCTGTCACATAGCACAAAGCTATCACTGCTGTAAGGATGTATCAGTTCCCACCTAGTGCTGAGCAAATTTACAGCAGTCCTCTGCTATTGGTAGCTCTTCCCAGATGGCTTATGCCAAAGGGAAAGATAAACAGAATTTACCAAGTGGAGCTGGTGACATCAGTTGTCAGCTTCTGAATCATGGTTGGAGGAAAGGACTTGCTAGAGACTTCCAGCCCACTCTGGGACTGACAAGGGCTAAGGTCAGCTCTGCAGATACAAGACTTTACTATTCCTTGCTTCTAGCCTGTGCACCTGTAATATAACAGTGCCCAAGGGCAAAATCATCTTGATACACTTCACAAAATTAGATATAGACTACCAAGCTGCATGTGACTGGCTATTTGAATGGAGGAGAGCTGAACAGTAAGTCTGGGTGCCTTGGAGTGAGGTTTACAAGGTGTCATTTCTTGTTATTCATTGTCATAAAGAACAGTAAATATAGCTGGATTTAGAAGCTTTTTGTATCTTGCACTATGAATCTAAAGCACTAGAGACAACACCTAAACAGAGCAGGGCAGGTGGGATTGAAGAGAGAGATGTTCATGATTGTGCTGGCATCTGGTGCAGTGTGGTGAGCGTCTCAAAAATATCTTTCAGCTACATATAATTCTGCACACCCTCTGCCTTGTCTCTGGTAGACCTGTTTCACTCATGTAGACCTGGAGTGTCAGAATATACAAAGTGCTCATCTTTGCTTACCTGGTGCCTGTCTGGATGAGTTTCTGGTATGTCGGCAGAGCTGCTGTCATGCACATTGGAAACACTGCTCAAAGGCTGGCAGTTCCTTGGATGAGAATTGGTGCAACAAGCGTGCAGATTACTGGGTAACTGCACAGTTGAGACTTAAAGAAACATGGCATGTTGTCCCTTTATCAGGTGTGTTTAATACTGAACCAGTAGAGAATATTCTCTGCAAATACTGGCTACCTCTCCTTAGTACTTTAACTAGTAACCTAACTCTGCCTCTGACTTAGTATTGATGGCAATATTAGTGTTAATCCTTAGGCAATACGTGTCACCCTTTAGGAATATTTGTTTATTCATATGGTTGTTTTGGATGAAGCCCCATCTCCTTAATTTTTCTCTGCTGCCTCTAAGTATTTTTTGGTAATTAAAGCCTAATAGTCTCTCCAGTCAGTGTAAGATGAGACCTCCCCATCAGGATCTAGCCTAAGCAACCACTTTGAGATTTGCCTAAATAAATGGTATGTTCAGTCCATGTTTACCACCAACTCCTTGCCTCCCTCAGGCAAACTCTGTGTGAATGCTACCCTTCGGCTAGCAGAGTTGGACCAAAGAACCTTTACATTTGTTTCTGATGGGTGCAGTGCTGGCTGTGGCTTTGAGCTCACCTTCACAGCTGTCCATAAGGACTCTGAAGCAGGTGACCTTTCTGATGCTGTAGAAATGCCTTTCCTCTCCTTTCTGATTCCTTTAAAATAACAACTACCTTTAGTATGCCTGGGTTCCTTAAAAAGCAAGTTGTTGATTTGAGATTATTAAAAGTACCATATAATCCCATCTGTTAAATTGTCTCCTTTCTCGTCTGAGTATTGCAGGTTTGGGCTGTGGGAGTGTCACAATGTTAGTGGAAAAGGGGAAGATTGATACTGCTAATTACCCTGGCTTGTATCCCAGGAACACGAAGTGCCACTGGCTCATTGAGGCTCCAGCAGAGTATGTCGTAAAGGTAATAAAAGGAGAAACTGCACTTAAACCTCTGCACTAAGAACTGTTCAGGGGCGCGATTCAATAAAATGCTGCCAGAAACATCTGTGACATGCAAGACTGTAAATTCTAAGGTTTCCAGGTCACTAATTCTTTGTGGGGCACATTTCATCAATTAGACATCACCTCTGAATTTATGTATGGAGGGGCTGTGACTGTTTTCAGTGCTTGAAGTCTGTAGACACCAATCTTATCTCAGAACAGCTTTATCTTGAAGTCTAGCACAGATTTGAGGGTAAAGGAAATGTAGAGAGCACGTTGAAAACTATATAGTCAACCTTTTCCTCAAGGCAGCGTCAAAATCCCTCAAGCTACTCCTTAACCCCATATGATGGTTTCTGCTTCCCACTGTGCATGGGATGTCTGATAACAGTTCCCATTCGTAGTACCAGCATGTCTCTTTGGTTTTGTTGCTTGTTGCTGCTTGTTTGCATCAAGCATCCCACTGAACTCATCCCAGTCCATGGTGAGTCATGTTGCCATTTGTGTTTTTCAAAGCAGTAACATCTCCCAGATGCCTTGGCTAAGGGACGGAAAAACTGTTAAACCTAGAGATGCTTGAGGGTATGCAGACCTGTTGCTTGGGTTGCTGCCCACTTCCCATGCTGGAAGAAAAAGTGCACTCCGTATGGGACACTCTGAATTACAAGAATCTGAGTGTTGCAGTGAAGATGACAGTTGAAATGCTGAAGGCAAAGCTTAGTTCAGCTTCATCCTTCACAGACCTGCCTGTAGCCCTGCAGATGAAGGAGCAGTCAGGCCAAGATTGCCAACAGATTGTTTTAATGTAAAATGTGACACACTCACCAAGGGAAGCCATACCCAAATTCTTCCAAAATCTAAATTTCCTCTAGCCCATGGTTAAGAAGGTTAAATGTTTCAATCTTGATTGTTAAGCCTTTTTTGCTTATCTGGTTTGCAGCTGGAGTTTGAAGACTTTGGTGTCGAACTTACCCTGGGCTGTATTTATGTCGCAATTACTGTGTATGGTGATGAAGAAGCAAAAAATACTTGGGTGACTACTAACTTTTTCAGACACTAATTAGGAATCCCCATGGAAATGTGTGTTTTATCATCAAAATAACTTGATATTTGGAATGGCAGTGTAAGGGCTTCTGCAGTAGCCTTGAGGCTTGACCTTCACCATGTGGCCAAGAGCACCATCATCAACATCCTGGTCCTAGACCATGATTTCTCATGGAGATCCAGCTGATGTTGTGGGCCTTAATATAGGATCATGGCTCATGTTCTAATGCAGAGCCAGCAGAGCACAAAAGTGTGTGCTGGTAGATCAGGCCTCCACTCTGCAGCTCCCTATCAGGGGAGACAGTAAGAGCAACTTTGCTCTAAGTGTCACTAAAGATGAAAAATATTCAGAGTGAGGCAGAGTGAAAGAGCAGCTGTCAATGAGTGTCAAATTCCACTGAAACAGATATGAATTCTTTATGAATTGAGCTAGTTCTGTTGGAATTTCATTAATGAAAAATTGCTAATCTTAGGCACCACTTTCCCATACTTTTAAAAGGAAATTTTAAAAAAATTCCTTGCTTTAAATCTGCTTCAGTTGTATCAATATAAAAATCTTTAACTTCAGTGAAATAAATGTTCTTAACTTTCCTTTTTTAAAGCAGCAACATTTCTGGATGTTCCTCCTGCTTGGACCAAATGAAAGTGTGTTTTAACACCCCAGCTTTTTTTGACAAACAGCTTCTAGGCACCTCACTCATTTTAGCAGAGCTTGATATCTATTCTTAAGGTGAAAAGCAATCTGGTGCTCAGAAGTGAATTGAATTCTGCCTGCCTCTTTACGGGCTTGTATGTGAACCAAAAGACAAATTAGAGTGATGAAAGGCTAGTGCTCTTTCCTTTACACCAAATAAGCTGGGTAGGAGGATTGAACTGTGCTGGGTTTGCAATTGATTAGTGACCTTTGGCAAACCATTTCTGTTCTCACCTTATCTGTTTTGTGGTGGTAATTTAGGTCCATGTGTTTACCGAATGCTGAATGAGTATTAACACTGCAGTTCCCTTGAAATGAAATCTGGTTTCCATTGGAAAGGAGCATTAAAGTTGTGGGAAGATGACTGATAAATCTGGATCTGGAATCTTTCAGGGAAGAGCTTTCAGCATCCTAGAGTATTTTACTCAATGCTTTCTAGCACAGATTTGACATTGGAAAATCAGATCTCTACAGGAAAGCTCCTCTGGAATAAAGAGTAAACTTCCTATCCAGCTGCAGTAATGGGACCTCCAGATGCTGTGCAAACTGAGTGCTCTTAATAGGAAGAGAAGTCTAACAGCTACTGTCTAGGTCCTCAACCTGTACAAGTGGATCGTTTAAGAGAGACTTTGCTTGCGCTCCACAACAGTGGCAAATACAACTCTCAAATGTGGTTTTTTTTAGTGCAATGAAGGGCATTCACTCTGTCTCTTGAAGATTACTTGTAATTCCACTGAGAAAACCGAGATTACTCTCGTGTACCTGTGTCATAACTGCAGTAGATTAAGCCTAGCTACTGTTGCTTACTGGTGTTACTGATTAGCATTGCTTTGCCTGCAAAAGCTCTTGTTTTAATCAGAAAGTCACCAGCACCCCAGGGTTTTGGGGTTTTTTTTAGAATCCTAGATTAGCTAAAGCCACAAGTGCTTACAGGATGTCATTTCTCATCTTGAAAACACAGCTTCTTGTTCATTCCCACAGCTAATCTCCATGGATTCTCAACTCCCAAACCAGCCCTGTGTCCAGGGAATATCATGTGGGTACATTTTGAAAGTGATGGGGATTCAGAGCCTTGCTCATTGTTGTTCATTCAGGTTGGTAGAGATGCCTGCTGTTTCTAACAACGTGCACGTCATCTGCAGCTATTCTTAGACACCAGAGCTTATTTTTTAGGCTAATCCTGCTGCATTCTGTCAAAGTAACTTTTAAACAGAATAGCTACTTGTGGCAGAGCTCCCCTGCCGTAATAAGAGAAATGAATCAATGTTGGAGATTTTCTTAATGAGAAATGAGACGACTAACTTCTGTTACCTGAAACAAGCAACTCCGCTAGTTCTGTCAAGCTGATATTCCCCTTGAAAATCACATTACAGAGGAGAGTTTTGAACCTGGGGGCTAGTCTGCTATTGTTGCTTTCTACTTTCATGAAAGAATGCCAGCTGATGCCTTGGGGGATGAATAACTTTACGCTTCCAGAGTGGGTTTTTTTTTGAGGAGACAAACCGGAGCTCTTGACCCAAGTTGTTGCTAATTCTTACTTCCTCTCTTGAAAGCAGGAAGAGAAGATCCAGGATTAACTACTGCACTGATGTTGCCTCTGAAGAATGTCCCACTAGGTAAAGAAATTAAATTCTGGTCAGTTGATCTGGTCTGAGGATCTTTCCTCCAGCATATAAAAGGATTATGTAGTGAGGCAGATGCTTTCTGACCTCAAGTCCTCTTCTGCACACTTCTTGCATGGATAAGAAGCAATAGGCAGGTTCCCCATCTCTCATTCTCCGTATGTGTGGCATATCCTCTCCATTCTGTTTGCATGCACGTCCTGTTGGAAGCACAGGGATGCAGGGTAGAGGATGGGAGAGACTTTTGCTTTTGGTGTCTGAGCCTCATTTGCTCTCTGAAGTGTGCTGTCTTGCAGACAGCTGTAGCCTTCCCCCAGTTACCCCAAAGTGACTGTCCAAGTATTTTACTGGGTCTGGGGAG